>JAODXP020000025.1:28972345-29238097 GCA_027497455.2 Sardinella longiceps
TCTTAAATGGCAGTTGCATAACATCACCTCATGTCTATGTTTTGTTTCTCCCAATCTTCCCTCTCTCCCCAGTTCTTCCCATATGGCGACGCCTCTAAGTTTGCTCAGCATGCCTTCAGGACCTTCGATAAGAACGGTGACGGCACCATCGACTTCCGGGAGTTCATCTGTGCGCTGTCCATCACTTCCAGGGGCAGCTTCGAGCAGAAGCTCAACTGGGCCTTCAACATGTACGACCTGGACGGAGACGGCAAGATCACACGAGTGGAGATGCTGGAGATTATTGAGGTGACAGAATTGGCCTTAAATATGCTTAATCGAGCACAAGCACAATCTTACCTTGCTGTTTTAGAATACTACCAATGGCACCATGACTGCTTTGGGGCATACTAATATTTATTACACAGCCCTTTATAATGCTGTAGAATGCTCCATTTACTTCAATGGGACTTCTCAATGTTCGACGGTCTGATATTTCTTGATAAAGGACCGTTGCTAAATATAACAGACCGCTGTCAAGTAAAAAAGTGAAAGTTGCCTTAATCAATCAGCTGATACGTAAGTTAGGAATACTTCTTTTCCGCGAACGGTGTTATCCATCTTAATCAGCAAAGTTACTGTTAAAGCAGTGATAAACAATGCGTCATCGTAGTAGGTAGCCATGTAATAAGCAGGAGAACATTCTGGAATGTCACCCGACAGACTGATGCAATGCAGCCGACACAAAGTGGAAGGCTGTGGCATCACACTGAAGGGGGATATTCCACGATAATAACCGCCTCACAGAACATACTTATATTGTTTTGATTTGCATATCAAACTTCTCTGACAAACTGTTGGGTAGCATAATCACAACGTAAAATGTTTGTCCCACAAAGCAGAAAAAAATCCAAGCATGATTTGACAGAATATTCTAATGTAGAAAATCTAGAAAAAAAATTGTACAAGCTTGATTTGTACAAGCTTGAATAAAGTCTCACTGAATTCACAAGTCGGTCAAACACGTCCTTTTAATATACTCTTTAAAAATGAATAGAATCACTTTAATATTTATTTCCTCATAAGGGGGTCCGCTAACCCTACTGCCTGTGGGCAGATACATATACTCTACCAGGGGTCCTCGGCCCTAGAGTCGGCATACTTTGATGAACTTTCTCAGCCTTCGCCTCAGGAAGCCTAATTAGCTTGTGGAGAATGGCAGGCAGAAGAGTTCCATTACTTCTTCATCTGAGAGTAGTTCACTTGCCCTGGAGCCATTACTGTACTGCACAGCAGCTGCCTTACCATTCATGTGACTGAAAAAATGGCAGATCTTGATGTGCGCAGAAATACTCCCACACCATCGGTCTAGTTTCTGTCTATCTACAGTATAATTACACTTTCTGTAGTCGTTCCGACTACTAAAAAAAAGTCACCTCACAAACTTCTATGAGAAATGTATTGCCAGATTTGCTGAGTTGCTATGATCATCTGTCTTGTTGGACATGTTCTGCTTTGAGACAGTGAGAACCGCACAGAGTTTGGGAAATTATCTGTAGTTAATAACCAGATAAACACTTCTTCAATGTAAGCAAGTTCATGTTTATTGGTAGACTTTTTTAATCCAAGGCAACATACACGTATTAGCTATAATTTCACAAATGCTAGAACTCAGACTTGAACATAATACTTGACAATAAAAAAAACAAACAAATAAATAAATAAGAATAAACTACACCGCTCCAGTGCTCCGTATTGTAAATGTAATATTTACAGGTGTCTGCATTTAATAGATTTTCTAATTTGGTGGCATCGTTCTTCCCCCTTTTTCCAGGCCATCTACAAGATGGTGGGCACAGTGATCATGATGAAGATGAATGAAGACGGCCTGACGCCAGAGCAGCGCGTGGACAAAATCTTCAGCAAGATGGACAAGAACAACGACGACCAGATCTCGCTCGAGGAGTTCAAGGAGGCGGCCAAGAGCGACCCATCTATTGTACTACTGCTGCAGTGCGACCTGCAGAAATGAGCAGCCACCCCTTGCCTCTCCTCTTCTCTTGTACAGAAAGAGAAAGGGGAAGAAAGAGAGTGAAAGAATGAGAGAGAGAGAGAGATTGAGCGAAAGAGAGAGTGAGAAAGAGAGAGAGAGAGAGAAAAGGCGAAAGCGCCGTGGACTGCACAGATGATTAATGTTCCATTCAGTTTGCAGCTATTTCCACTGATAAAAAAGAAGAAAAAATTATAATTATGATTATAATATGCTTGGACTACCTTTCAACGGATTCCGCTTCTTGTGTTTGAAACACTCGTGTGCATGAGAATGTTATTTGCTGACGAATATTTGCCACACTACAGAATTGTCCCACACATACACAGAAAACATACACATACAAGCACGCAAACACAAATACACACACGCACACACACACACACACACACATACACACAAACACCATGCACATATATATATATAGTTCTATAAATATATAAATATATATTAATTATTTAAAAATAAACTGCCAAAATGTGAACAGTGTGCAAAGTACTTCCCGTAGAATCCCATTCCACTGGAGCTTGCGCATCAGTGATGTGCTATGTTGAATTAAGCTACTATTTATTGTTCAAGTTTACTGATGCTAGCTATGTGGTTCATTTACAGAATGTTGTTGACGAAAACCAAAATCTCACTCCAATGTAATTCTGTCTAATTATTAACACTTTAATCCACTCTGGATGGAAAATCTGAATCTGAATAGACAAAATGCTGAACTTTCGATCTCTCCAACTTCACCTTCCAAATGTGCTTGTAATGTTGGTGATTATAAATGTAGTTTATTTGCATGCTATTAAGTTTTTGCCTTACAAAGAAATGTCACATTTTTGCATCCTTCCAAGACTGATGAAGAAAACGCCTTATTGGAAAATGCAGTTGAAAACTAAATAGAAGACAGAACAGGACACTCATGTTGCATTATATACAGTATTCTCTAGAGTGTATATTTGTGTTTTTTTATTATTATTATTATTATTATTATTATTATTTTCTTTCTAAACCTGGGGCATGATTTCCTCAACAAAGTATTTAAAAATCCCATTCAAGCAACCTCACATTTTAATCTCATTAGCACATTTCTGGAATGGAATACTTAACAACATTGCAAATAACCAGTAACTTAACAGTCACACAAACTCCTATCGGAAGTATGATGTATAAAGGTATGAATTGGCCTGTATGCATTTGGATCTGCTAGGCTTGCTAGACGATGATCCTTTAAAGAACAAATTTTGATTTAGAGCATTAGAATCTCCTATCCAGTGTCACGTGTTGTCCAAGTTCCGACAGTACTCTGCTGTAACCACTGTTACAGTATGAACCTCCACTGCCTTCAGTGTACATATTTTCCAGCACTGTCTTTTCACGCCACGTATTCCTGTCTCAAAGGCACAGCTTGCATATCAGAGCGGTCACAGCGCTTCTGGGTTAGTCAGTGAACGGAGAGGGTTAAACATGGAGTAGAAGGTTTTCTTCTTTGGCTTTCTAGTCCTCCTCGCCCTCACACTCTCCCAGCACAAAATGAGGGGCGAGGGCTAAGATACATATAGAACCCGTCTACCAAGCATTCCTATTCCATCATTTTGTGGCAATAGGACCACTGGGTTAGCTAAATGTTACCCTGAGCTTGATGTGTCTCCTTTTTTTTTAAATGTACTTTTTTTTTCCTCTTTTTAAGCTTTTTTTCTCTCTAATTTCCTGTCCGTGTCTTGATGCTTATTTGTATGCCTGCTCTTTTTCCTGTTCATCTCTTTGGAGAGTGGATGAGGAGTCCTTTTGTGTCTTTGCTTGTGAATGTTGATGAAAACATCCTAGAGGGCCTCTCCAGCCTAGTCTCTCTCATTTGTGCAGTCTGGAAACAACGCTGTTAGTTCATGCAATGTCTGACGCATTAAGAGCTGACCAACATAGATTGGTAACATGAGAAACACTGTTTCCAGGTCGGAGTCAGTGATGACAAGAAAGAAACATTGGGTCTTTATTATCCAAAAAGTCTTTGCCAAGCCGTATGTACTTACACTGTATTGTTATCAGACTCCAGATTGAAGCACCCGTTGGCAACTGTCGGCAAAATGTCAAGGATTCTTTTGTACATGTAGCATGTATTGTTCCCTTGATGACATGGCTGCACTACTCCTTGTGTTGTGGTTTAAATTAATAAAACATTTACAGGCTGTTTTCTGAAGGTGTGAATTGAATTAAGCATGTCCTAAACTCACCTCTGTGGCGACAATTATATAGTTTTCCATAATATACTCATTTCACCATAAAACCACTTAAATTAAAGAATTAAAAGTTTATTTGTCACATGCAATAGTTGCTGAAAACGCCCTGAAATTACGTCTAGTGTCAGTCAATGACTGTATATAATGGTGCATCCATGGGTTTAGTGTCATTAATTAGTTTCTTATACAATTCTCAACTCAACTCGCTGCACAACACATCAGCACCAATAATCATTTGTACTGAGTAGCCCCAGAGCCTTATTAAAATATATCTGGTAGCACTGACATGATAAGTAACAAGCAAAGGCCACTAGATGGCAGAAAAGAGCATCAATTTGCAGATACCGACAACTTTGTGACAAATGACTACGATACGCCTTAAGTAGATATTTTTTACATTGTTTGATATGATTTCAGCAGATTATTTCATTTTCAATTGTCAATTCATTCCGAACAATACACCACCATAAGTATTATATTTTTCTTGTCTCAAAACATTTCCGATGGACCGGAAATTACATAATCAACCGGAAGTAAGTCATCATACAGCGCCAATGCCGTGTGTTGCGCAGTTCCTGTGAGGTTTCTGAAACGTTTAGTAGAGTGTGTCGTTGTAGGATTCTAGTTTTACTTTATTTGTTGAATTTGACTTCGAAATAAGGTCCAACCATGGCTATGCAAGCAGCAAAACGGGCTAATGTAAGTATAACCTACTTTTTGTTGTGGTTGTTTGGTAATCTGTATATGTTAACCTTAGCAAACCAGCTAACGTTTTCGCCTTTTGGTCCGGTAATCAACACAACATTGTGTTGAAGTTGAATATCGATGTCATTTATAGCGCTGTAACGGACTTGTATTCAATACACAGATGTCTTAAGCGTTATTTGTTGTCAAGTAGATATCTACTTGATTACCCAATAGGACACTAACATGTGTGCCTATTCTGTTTTATTTGTTTGGTAGCATATGCTAAGTAGCCAATGCTAAGTGCTACGTTACTTGTTGTAATGGCTGTGTTCGCAACTTATCCAGATATCCAGATATTATTTCACTCCACTAAGGTATTATGGAGAAAAGGCTCGACAGCCTAATTGTATGGTTGGATTGAACGTTCGTAACCTAGCCTACAACCTCAGTACAGGAGTTTGTGGGGGTATCCAAGCATCTGACATTTTGTGTGTTGTTTTATAAGGACTTCTAATCTAGTGTTCCAGGTACCAGGCCCTCAAATTCAATAGAAGTATACTTAGACAAGACCCTCATGCACAGGAAACCCCTTATAATCAGTACCCATTTCTTACCAGAAATGCACCACAACCACACAAAATTTTCGTCTGAATAGAAATCGTTACTCTGTTGTAGAACTGTTGTAAGTTGCATCTTAGCCTCTCTTGTAGTGTGTGTAAGTTATCTCTTCATATTTATGCTACTATGTTTAGGGATAACGTTATATATATAACGTTATATATATAACGTTATATTAGCCTACAATGCATACTTTCTGGCATCAGTAACTGACTGGAAGAACAAAACATGTAGGCTAAGTGAACCTTTGCAAGAAATGAAGGAATTTTGGAGGATGCTTTGGAGTTGCCTAAATAAAAATTGGTATCTGATTGATATTATGTTCTGGATATCATAGCCTATATGATAACTAGTATTATGCATGTTCTCTTTCAGATTCGGTTACCTCCAGAAGTAAATAGAATATTGTACATTCGTAATTTACCATACAAGATCACAGCTGAGGAAATGTATGACATTTTCGGAAAATATGGACCCATCCGTCAAATCCGAGTGTAAGTATAAGCTTCATTCTGTGTACTTGGTGTATTTGGCACCTGATTTGTCTGTTGCATCTACACTTAAGTTTATGGTTAACTTTGCACTATTTGAGATGCTTCTCTCATAAGAGAGATTTGTAAGGTGCCATTGCATTCAGCTATTAACCAATTAATTGCCAATAATAATAATAAAAAAAAACATTTAATTGTTCCTTTGTAGAGGGAATACACCAGAGACGCGTGGAACTGCCTATGTTGTGTATGAGGACATCTTTGATGCCAAGAATGCCTGTGACCACTTGTCTGGATTTAACGTCTGCAACAGATATCTGGTGGTATTATACTACAATGCGAACAGGGTGAGTGTAATAGTGAAAAATATATTATAATGTTATTGAAGCATCCTTCCAGTGTAAATTTCAACAACAGTCTGCACTGCATAAATGTTGATGCCTGTTAGTTCTTTATTAACGTGATCAACGGTGGTGCGCACATTTCCGTCCGCTGTCTATGTGCACTGCATATCGGCATCCCGTTCAATTTAACATGTCCCAAATGAGCTTGTCATAGTCCCGTACAAGACGAGCGTGGTACAGGACGCCCTCGAAGAGCCATGTAGTTCTTGCTCTGCGGTTTATAAAGATTTTATTCAACTGAAAGCAAGTTAGATTAGTTTGAACTTGTGTATATTGTCCGCGTGGCAGCAATATGCCCGCACCACCATTGGATCACGTTATCTATGTAGTAAGGATCTTGAGTATGCAGTATGAGTATGGGAACCAACTTGGATTCAAGGCATGTTCAGGAAAGCTAGCTGATCAAGATGTCATATTATCTGCATTACCAGCCTCTGCATGAATTGAGGAGCTTGGGTATTTTTTGATAGTTTTGGTTAATCTGTGGCAATACTTGATGTCTGTAGTATGTATGTATAATGCAATAAGTACATACAGTATTTATAAATATGTATAAGCATCGATTTTCCATGTTGGATGTTTAATGTTTGTGATTGTTTTTTGCTCTTTTAGGCGTTCCAGAAGATGGACACAAAGAAAAAAGAGGAACAGCTCAAACTTCTCAAGGAGAAATATGGGATAAACACAGACCCACCAAAATAGATAGAACTACTGTGACAAGTGCACCGTTTTGTGTATTGTTTTTACTCTCTTTACTCTTTAATTTTATGTTGTTTACTTAGTTTCATTTTGAATCGAGTGTCTAAAATTGCATTGACTTTTGTATATAATAACCAGTGTTTCATTGATACAATGGTTGAAATGCTAAATTGCATTAAAAAAATGCAGATTTTTTTTCTTTTGTAAAATAAAGAGAACATGTTCCTACTATCCATTGTCAGTTACTTCAGTGTAATAAATAATGCCTGCCTGCATTCAGGCTTGGGCCAGGATGTTTATAATCGTCAGGCCCTTATTGACAGTCTTGGTGCTCTGTAATCAGTATAGGGTTAAAAAAAAAAAAAAAAAAAAACGTGATGCTGCAATGACAACGATGTAACTTAATGTGCCCACTGTCTTTACAAAAGACAGGTAGGTGCTCTCTACTCTGAATGTAAGGAAACTTTTTACGATGCAGGGGAATCATCTACAAACAAAAAAAATCGGTGTTTCTGGTCCAATCAAAAAGTGTCGTTACGAAGGAGGGAAACGTCACATCACGCAGAAGTGTCTAACGTCAGCGCTAGAGTCCCAACTTCACAGCCGAAAAACTGTAGGCTACTTGTCTCGGAGACTCTTGATTTGACCTGATATCATCAAGTATTCATATTAGGGTTCTACAGTTTAACATATTACTACGTATTTTATGTTCTAACTTACCGAACTGTCAAGTCGGGAGTAAGTCGCAAGGTGTCGACGGCAGACCGCCAATTTTCTTTTTTTTTAAGTGGACCACCTAGGAAGGGTAAGTGCCAATTAAGCGATAAGAAAGACACATTTATGCCGAGAACTTGCAAGCAACCAAACAGGGTATTACAAGTTCGGTTTATTAAACCATATGGTAAATTTATGGTAGATTTCATTCACTAGCTTAATTGATTAGCCACCACCTGGTCTTGCTAGTAGCCAAAGCTTGGTAATGCTAACGTACCCTTTGTTGTCATGTCATCATGCTAGAAATATTCTTATTAGCCATAATCAGGTAACATTTCTGACAATGTGTTTATTGTAGTTTCATCCAGCGTTTACGGGAAGTGAGTTTGGCTGTTGGAAGTCAATGGAAGTTTTAAAAAGCCTGAAACCCGTGGTGTTAGCAAAGGTCATGGAATAACCCTCTCTGGTGTTAGCTACTGAGGAATAGCTTAGAGCAGTGACGTTAGCACCTTCCAAACTTAGCTATCAAGCACAGGTGGCCATGTGCTGGTGGCCAGGATGGCTAAGCTAACCAGTGTCACACAGTATGCCAAGTCATATATTTTGTTCGGCATTAAACTGCAAAGTACAGGCCTCTAACATTTTCCAAATGTGTGTGAATGTGTATTTCTAGCAGACAGACATAGTCTCTTGAAATTCTCGAAATAAGGAATGTTTCCCGATATATAATGTTTCCAGATGTTAGCTCTAAAGGACGTGATTGCGTTGAAGTGAGTTGAGCATGTGATCAGGCAGAGGTCTGGCTACAGTATGAAAAAGCAGCTCACAGTTTCCCCGTGAAGTGTCGAAAATGAACTTTTCTTAGCATGGAGTGTACATACAGTTCGGCAACTTTTCATGTTCTTACATAAATGAATGACTAAAACTACATTTAAGACACATAAGGTAGGTCAGTATTTAATGATTTTTACTTATATGCATGCCCTTCTGACAGCTGATAGATGGTTTGTGATTTTTGAATGATGTATTTAGCATGCGGTAACTAGTTAATGGTATTGGAGCTATGGGCTCTTAGATTTCGCAAGTTTTACACAAAAATGACACAGAAAAAAAATAATCTACAATCATTTACACTACCGAATCATTGCTGTACTTAAGGCAGTAGGCTACACTCAAAGTGATAATAGATTTTCCATGTTCTGGTCAAAATTGAGATTTTGGCACAGTTTATTTTATTGCCAGGGGCGCCGCTAGAAATTTTGGGCCATGAAAGACTAGAATCTAGGGCCCCCTCACCAACTAGGCTACCTATCAAATCTTGTGAGTGAAATTTTCAAGCGCAAGTGCAGTTGTTTTGTGGCTGGCACTGAACACTTGTAAGTTTTTGACCTAATGGCACTTCCTTACCTGTAGCATAGCCTGTCTTACATCACTCTTAGGTTTTCTGTATGTGATTAACTACATTTTAACATTGTAGCCTAGATCTTCAACTGTAAAAATTATACTAAAAAGAAAATTCCATTGTTCCTTTACTTTTATGAGCAACTGCTAGAGCAGGGGTGGGGAATTATTTTGGCTGAGGGGCCATATTGGGTTTTAGATTTTGACTTACTGGGTGTTAACAGTCAACCCGTTGATGCCGGTAAATTGGCAAGTCTCAAACTAGTAGCCCCACTTTCGAGGACATGTTAACATGCAGGGATAAATGTGTGGGATTTGTATTTCATGAATACAAGTTTAATAAATCAGTCCTATAATCTAAGTCATCTTGCTTAAATTGAGAAATTATTTAATTTTGGGAATGCTCCAGGGGCCGGATTAAATAGCTCAACGGGCCTCATGTGGCCCCCGAGCCTTAGTTTGCCCAGGTATGAATGTAGGGGGGTCTGGGAGTCCTCCCTTAGGAGAATTTTGGAAAATGAATAGGGCCTAGCTGTTAACTGCATTCTGGTGCATTTTAATATTTTGTTAGAACACCTTATTTCAATTAGTTCAATGGCTAAGCTACTTCCATTGCATGTTATTAGAGTGCTCCATGTGAGGTAGGCTAATACTGACTGTACTGACAATGACCCTGATTGAGTGTAGGCCTACTGTTGTAGTTTACTTACATTTATGCATTTTGCAATTGCTTGTATCCAAGTTAGTCATTTAGTAGTCAGTCGGACTTTGGAATTTTTTTTAACAAATGTTTTTCAGGGACCACCTGCCCTTGCACCCCCTCATGCTGCTACACTATACCTTTTGACCCAATCAGCGGGCCAGCATAGGTATTCTAAATAGGTATTAATAAGCACTCAAATTCAGATAGCCTAAAGTTTTTAATATAAATTGAAGGCCTGTCTCATAGTATTCAGTGAACAATATCTTTGACCTTCAAATAATGTTAGTGAGAAACACAGACTAAATTCACATATGTTAGGATGTCCCCTCGCGGACCACCAGTGGTCCCCAGACCACACTTTGAGACCACTGCTATAGACAATTTCCATTCTCTGTCTGCAATTAGGCCTACATCTTCAGCTGTGCTTGGTGCAGTGGTGTTGTTATTGATATACAGTCTTACAGATGAACAGGTACAGTATGCCTATGGCTTCCACTATTTTTGAAATGTAGGTATTTGACATCTCATGATCACAAGTTGTTGGCATGCACCTGTTCCACAATTGGAACACCTGGCAGCTGAGCTGTGCTGCCAGAGCAAAAGCGTTGAAAGATGTGCCTCTGAAAGAATCCAACACTACTATTCGGAAAAGGGGAGAGGGATGAAACGACTATATAAAAAAATAATATGTGGGAAATGTTGTAAAATGTCACAACCATATTTTAATTTGCTTAATTGAACAAATAAAATGAGAAATATTTCATATCAAAAACCTGCTCAAGCCAATACTGTTAAGCGGTGCCCCTGTTTATTGTACTTTGTTGACAGTGATATTTACCTTAAAGAGTATAGTTCCATGTCATATCATTTCATTTTGCATTAGTTTTTCGTACATCTTGTATTTACAGAAGAAATAAGTTTTAAAAATTACACTTAAGGATTTAGTGATGTAAGGTGAAGCTAAAAACAATATCTCTACTTGTCAGTCTGAGACAATGTCTGGATTTACTGTAGAAAGCTAAAACTAATGTTTTTACTGTAGAGGTGGTGGAAAATTATTAAATTAGTCTAAAACGTGTCCTCATTTAACAAAACATAAAAGCTATGAAATAAAACTGACATTACATTCCACATATTGTTAAATAAAAGCTGTCTGTTTAATGTGACCACTGTTTTTGGCTAGGCCTACATCTCCATAAGTCTGGAGAAGATTCAAGGCTCCTACTGTAGCTCTATGGGGCTTCAGATTTCAGACTGAATCATTCTGAACTTCAATTGGTGCATCTATGGTTAGGGATAGGGATAATGGTGTCAAAGTTTTACAAATACATTTTTAATTTGTTTACAAAATGGAAAAGAAGAACATGGCTTCTCCAGTGTTCTACACCTAAATATTTCCTTTTTTTTTCTGATATTGGAATTGTTTTTGTCAACGTTTTACAAATCTGAATTTTGGTCTATGGAGCAAAGAAATAGATGATGCATCTTATGTGTAATACACTTCATTTGCTGACTACATGTTGTTATAAAATATTTGAGTTATATGATTGCAGTTATATAACTGCAATTATGCAGACTACTTAACTGAAATGGTTAGGCCTACAGAGACAGGGTTTGTATAAATGAGTGCAGCTACTAAATATTTTTTGTTTGTTTAATTCCTACAGGCACTGAATATCATGTACCCTGAAGATATCTGGAATTGATGGATGAACTCTGACTCGAAGACATAACCATGTGTTCCATTGCTGGGCTCCCATCTCCAGGTTCAAATGTTACAGTGCTTGTAACCCGAGTGAACTCAAATCCACTCTGTGCTATGGTGGAGTTTTGGGGGAATTTCAACACGGAGAAGAGGCACACATATGAACAGATGCGGAAAGAGATTCAGTGTCATGGCGAAATATTTCGTGAGGGAGAAGGGGATCCAGGGGATCAGTGCCTGGTCCAGATATGTGAGACATGGTACAGAGCACGTGTTGTTTCACGGATATCATCCAATTACAGCGTGTTCCTTTTTGACGAGGGCAAGACACTGAATGTCAAGACTAACATGTTGGCATGGGGCAAAAGAGAACATTTTTTGCTGCCTTCAGAGGTGGAGTTGTGTGTCCTTGCCAATGTCTTACCATTGTCTCCAGAAAACAAATGGTCTCCCATGGCTTTGGAGTTCCTGAGGTCTCTGTGTGGTAAGATGTTAAATGCCGCTGTTCAGGAAGTTTTTGTGCCTCATCGGACATTCCTTCTTGACATCCCAAGTCTTTCACGGCAGATCTTGGAAATGGGATTTGCCAAGAAGTTTGCGCCAGAGAGATTCAGAGATTTTGTATTTCATCATTTTCAGCCCACAGGCTCACTCTCAAAGTCTCAAGCCTCAAGCCAGGCCACGAGTGACAAATCAACAGAGGTCAGACACCCAGAGACACAACTGAACTACATGTACCCGGAGCTACAACCTGAAATGGTGGAGACAGTTGTTGTGACAGAGGTCACTAACCCATCACGTATCTTTTGCCAGCTGAAAGTTTTTTCTCAGGAGCTGATGAAATTAACGGAGCAGATCACCAAGCATTATGAAGGCAGAGTTGGTATGTGTCCTCCACCTGAGGCATTGGGATCTCCGTGTGCTGCCAGAGGACCAGATGGCAAATGGTATCGAGCAGTCTTGCAGCATGTCATAGTCTCGAGTAATGTAGCAGAGGTGTTACAGGTGGATTATGGGAAGAAACACTTCACACCAGTTGACAGCATAAGGCACCTAGCAGCGGAATTCTTTAGGATGCCTGTTGTGACCTATGTGTGCTCCCTGCATGGTGTTATTGACAAAGGTGTTGGATGGACTGCTTCTCAGATAGACTATCTGAAGTCTCTACTCTTGAACAAGACCTTGATTGCCAAATTTGAGTACCAGAGTCTCTCAGAAGGAGTTCATTATGTCACGCTTATCGGGGCAGGAAGCAGGAACCTCAACAAAGAATTTGGCACACAAGCAGAGTGTCTCTTGGAATCGGAGAAGGTCCATGTAGACTATAACATGAACAAGAGTTCGTCTCAGAGGTTGCGTCCACCCAACCATGGAGATGAAATGGAATGCAAGTCTAGCACACCCAAGGAAAAGCTTTCGGTGAACACCACACACAAGGCTGTTGTGCAGTATGTTGAAAGTCCATCTGAGTTTTGGGTTCAGATTCAGAAGTATGCAGATGAATTTGACCAGATGATGGATGACCTGTCTGAGTTGTACTGTGATCCAGCATCTGCAGAAGGACTCGTCAGAAGCCCAACAACTGGCCTCTACTGTGCTGCGTTGTCTAAAGATGGTTCTTACTACAGAGCTAATGTTTGTGAAGTAACCGACCACCAGGTTATCGTTTACTTTGTTGACTATGGAAACACAGAGGCTGTGGAAAGGCACCTTATACGCCATTTGCCTTCAAAATACCAAATACTGCCACCACTTGCGCTGAAATGTGCTCTTGCTTGTGTGCGACCTGTCTGTGATGGTTGGAGTGTAAATTCACTGAATATCTTCTCAAACTTGGTCATGGACAAAGTTCTTGACCTTCGTGTCATTGGCAATATGGAAGATGTGCATGTTGTTCAATTGTCTGATCCAACGTTGGATGGTGAGAAGGACTTGTGTAACGTGATGTGCACTGCTGGATTGGCCAGAAGAGAAGATACAGTCACAAAACACATGACCAAGTTTACCCAGAGAGACCAGTCCTTACCTCAAGCTCCAAAGGTGAAGGTCATTGATTCCGAGACGAAGAGTGAGGCATCCTCAGGCGGTGGGGCAGCACTGCCCAAGGCTTCCAGGTCGATTTTCAAAGAGTACTTGTTTCAAATCGGGAGCTCTTTGGAAGTTTTTGTGTCCCATATTGACAGCCCAAACGACTTTTGGTGCCAGATTGCCAGAAATTCAGGGTTCCTGAAAATGCTCATGCAAGATATACAGACACACTATGCAAACAGTGAATACCAGGAACTCACTGAAGCTGCATGTGTAGCCCGCCATCCAAAAACTGGAATGTGGTACAGAGCGTTGGTCATTTACAAACACCAGACTCCACATGTTGATGTGCTTTTCATTGATTATGGACAAACCAGGAAAATTGCACTGCAAGAACTCCGACCCATCCACCCCTCCTTTTTGAAACTGAATGGTCAAGCATTTCGGTGCCGCTTGTACAACCTCATTCATCCACTCTCTCATACTTCTCATGAATGGGATGCTAACGCTACTCATCTCTTCCAAGACTTCGTAGACGAAGCAACATCCATGAGCGTAACCCTGAAATGTACCATATATGCCGTGATGTATGACATGCAGAAAGTGGTCTTCAATGTGGTGGATTTGGAAACCCCATTCCAGAGTGTGTGCAGCCTGCTAGTCAAGAGTGGATTAGCGATTAGTACTCCTCCAAAGAAAGCTCCTGTGCCACCTTTTCGTTTAGACACCTATTACTACTCAACACACAATCTCAAAATGGGGTCTGAAGAAGAGGTAGTTGTGACGACAGTGAAAAGTGTAAACCAGTTTTACTGCCAGCTCCGCAGGAACACTGAGGTGATCCAAGACCTAGCAGACAAGGTCAACCTACTTTGCCGTCAGCTGGAATCTGTGCAATGTCCAAAGACGTTTGGAACTGTCTGCTTTGCAAAATATATTGACGGTGAATGGTACAGAGGACAAATAAAATCTACCAACCCATCCATTGTGGTTAACTTTGTGGATTATGGAGACACGATAGACATACAGAAGTCAGATTTGCTTCCAATCCCCATCGAAGCAGGTGAGATTATGTCTGTTCCTGTTCAAGCTATTGAGTGTGGACTCTCTGATGTCTCTGTGGAAGCCCCAAGTGAGGTAAACACGTGGTTTGAAAAGTATGTCATCGATCACTTCCTGAAAGCAGTCATTGTGGCAAAGGAACCAAATGG
Organism: Sardinella longiceps; assembly: GCA_027497455.2. NCBI lineage: Eukaryota > Metazoa > Chordata > Actinopteri > Clupeiformes > Clupeidae > Sardinella > Sardinella longiceps. Next base: position 28,987,267 of record JAODXP020000025.1, read on the forward strand.
AAAATTGTTGGTTGAGCTGTATGATGGAAAAACACAAGTTAATCGTCTGCTTAAAGAAAAGTTTGCTACTGAGATGCAAAGAAAAAGACTGGTTGGTGCCTTGGAGCAGGACACTAGTGTTAACCAGAACACTGTAGGAAGGGATATTACTAGGTTTGAGTCAAAAGTTCAGGTGGACGACGACTGGCGGAAGAGACACACACAAAGCGCCTCCTACAGACAAATTGATGGGAGAAATGCTTCACTGGACTCAAAACCACAAGCAAATGGGGTATTGCACAAGCAACAAGACTCAACACGCATCCCATTCAGCAGAGGCGATGGATTGAAAAGTTCAACCAAGTTGGAGTCTAAAACACCAATCAGTGATACACAAGCATCAAACAGAGGTGATGGCAGAAATCAGGGTCTTTATTCAAGAACTCAAGTAGATGCCTGCAAACAAGACCCATCATCAAAAGGAAGCCTACTTGGCTCTGGGAATGCGAAAAGCAAAACTGGAATGGAACCAGGAAGAGCTTTTTCCAATAATCTTTCTGGTTCTGAGTGTAGGGTTAGCAAACCTGTAAAGCAAAGCATCCCTGAGACCCGTCCGGCCAAACCCATTGAAACACCCTCAGTCACATTGAGTAACAACAAAACTCAGCAGGTTCTTCCAAAACTATCCGATCTTCCATCAAAGACCATCAAACCTGGAACAGAGTCAGAAGTTTATGTGTCTCACTGCAACAATCCCTCGAGTTTCTTTGTCCAGCTTGTCTCAGATGAAGATGAGATCTTCTCTCTTGTAGAAAAGCTGAATAATGACCAAGATACTACACCCATTCCTGTGAAAGATTTGCAAGAAGGGAATTTGGTTAATGCTCAGTTCCCAGAGGACCAGTCTTGGTATCGTGCTGTCGTAAAAACTGTAGCTGGGAGTGACGCCTGCAATGTGGAGTTCATTGACTTCGGAAACATGGCAAGAGTGCCGCCTTCGAAAATCTGCAGGCTTGACCAGTCCCATTTAGGCCATCCCAGGCTGAGCATTCATTGCTACCTGAGTGGTTCCACGACCAGTGAAGCATATTCAGACGACTTCAAGAATGAGATGGAAGGAATTGAGGGAGCTATGCAATGTGCATTCATTCAAAAGCAAGAAATGGGTTGGGAAGTGACCATTGTAGCAAATGGCAAAAAACATGATGGAAGCTTGTACACCACGGACTCGACTGTGACCTCTGATCTGCCAGCAGACAAAAATGAAAGTCAGAAACAAGTCTGTTCATCTGAGAGTTCCACTCAAGCCTTGGCAGAAGTTGTAGTTGTGTACAAGAAGGTTAATCTATCTGAAAGCCAGGCTGTAGATGTTTTTGCCTCCTCTGTAAATGGTCCTGAGTCCTTCTGGTGTCAGTACTCGGATAAGCTTCAGGAGATTTCTGATCTTGCTCAAAGTATGGGAAATGCTTCTGATCTCAAACCAGTTAACATAGGGTCTCTACATGCTGGAAATGCCTGCTTGGCTCTATTTGCTGAAGATGAACAATGGTATCGAGGTGAAATCCTATCAAAAGAGAGTGACATCGTCCATGTCCTCTTTGTAGACTATGGCAATGACTCATCCGTCAATGTTGGCAAAGTGAGAGAACTCCCTCTGCCACTGCAAGATATTCCTCCTCAAGCTTTTCTTTGTCAACTGGATGGCTTTGAGTGCTCACAGGGTTCCTGGAAAAATGATGCAGCTGACCATTTTTTTGATCTGTTAGATGATAAACTTCTGAAGTTGACCATTGTAAAGCCTATGCAGCTGGATCATGGAAGGATATCATACATTGTAAAGGTCGAACATCAGGACCAGAGCATCAATGACCTCATGAATGAATATTGGTGTTCATCTTCTGACAGTGGTGAGATTGCTCAAATGCCAGAACCAGCTGCAGTTCCAGCCGAAACGCCTGCAGAGCCAGCAGTTTCTTTCCAGTCTACGGGTCTGGCCTCTGAGTTGGAAACAGCGGCAGCATCTGGGCAAGAAGAACTGGCCTCTGATATAGATCGTTTGTCACAGGAAGTAGTAGAGGCCCTTATATCCATACCAGAAGCAGAGGACAACAAACCGGACTATGCAGAAGCCATTGAAGAGGGTGCTGACATTCCTTCATTGCCCATTGAAAACCTTAGCGAACGTGTTGAAGAGGAAGTTCTTGAAAAAGATCTGGTTGGTGCTGCATCTTCTTGCGACCATGGTGAACCAATCACAACGGAAAAAACTAAAAACCTTATGGAAGATGTTATTCAGAAAGTCATCACTGATGTTGTGGAGGCATTCAATTCACCAGAAGACTCTGAAGAAAATGTTGAGTTGAACAAATTTGCTAGTAGTACTCTGTTTGTCTTGGAGCCGAATTTGAATGAAAGTACTCGCATACTCTGCATCGATGAAAGCTATGAGTCTTCAGCCTCACATGACCAGGGTGCCAATGGGCATAAGGATAGTCAGGCACATGAAGATCTACTCACCCAGACTACAGAGACCACTGCCGCAAGTCCTGAAATTGGAGAGAATGAACTTCTTGAGTCTGGTAAGTCAATAGTAAGAAGTTACCTGCATAGGTGATGATGCTGTCTCTTTTGCCAAAAATAGAATTTGTAAGTTCTTCCCTCTGTTTCTCTAATCCTCTGGAAAAATTAAAGATTTTGGCAAACTTCAAAGAGCTACTGGAAGTGCCGCTGTTGGAGAAGAATTCATTGTCTGGTCCCAGGCTAGTCAGAGTTGGTGTCATGCTAAAGTGTTGAGCATTTCCAAAGAGACATTACTGGTAAGCCATTTTTCTTATTCTACATAGAAACTGTAGCCTAAATAAGCCAAAGACTGCATCTTGGATCATCGGATAAAATGGCAGTTAAAATCATAGTTGCAAACAATGGAGATCCCAACACTACACCATGACCTGATACAATAAAAGTTTCTGCTACACAAACGGAGTGGAATATGTCTGTAGTGGAAATGTTACTTTAGTGGGTAGGTTACCAGTGTATGTATGCCAGAGTCATCTATTAATGTGTAAACGATGGGTGCAACCGCATAAATGTCTATTTTAATTCATGGTTGGGAGGGAGGAACAGAGTGTTGTGTATTGGCTTGAGTGTTTAACAGATGATTCAGAATCAATTCACTAGTTTAGGCTTGAACGACTGAATGTAGAGATTCCATGGAGACAGATCCATCAATATGTTGTTATGGGACATTATTAAAAAAAAATTAAAAAGAGAGTAAGAGAGAGGTGGTTAAGTTGCTGCTTTGCAGTCACTGTCATTTTTTTCCATCCAGGTACTGTTATTGGAGCAAGATTCTCAAATGACAGTTGATCCACAAAACATCTTTGAAGCTATTCCACAGGAGAAGACCCAGGTAAATCAGAATTACTTTTTACAGCAGGGGTCTTCAAAGTAGCTTACCACCTGTTTAAGAGTAGCTGTCCAAATGAAATTTAATTCAAATATTCTGCCCTGTATGGTACGGTATTAAATCACTTTCACTGCTGTCTTGTGGTATAGTAATGATTTAATGTTATTTGGAGAACTAGTGAACTATTAGCAGGAGCTTAAAGCCATTTCTCTAGTTTTGATAACTAAATTTTTTTTTTGTTTGTTTCTTTGTTTCTTTGTTTGTTTTATAGAATGCATCGGCTGATACAGATCCTCCCTTGTCAGATACTCTTACACTAGGTAAGTTTATGTCTGAGTATTTACAGTAATTTTGCAGAAATAATTGATGCTAAACGTATTGCACTGTGTTTACAGTGAGAAGTGAAGACACTGAAGGGAAAACTGAAGTGTTAGTAGATCATCTAGAATGTGTTTTAGACAAGGTAAGCATCTCCAGGGAAGGACCTGTTTCTAAGCTCATGGTATGATAATGCCAGGGTATCCATAGGTCTAAGTTAGTCTGTGCTATGCCTAAATGTATAAATACCAATATTCTTTCAGTAGGCATTTCAGTGGTATTTTCTTTCCATAGGATCAGCCAGAAGAGTTACAGAGTGATGAGAGGCCTTCACTCGGCGATCAGAAGCTTGTCGGTTTGTGATTTTTCTTTTTTAATCTTGCAGATATTCTTCCGAGTAACTGATATTTTATGAAGATTTAGCATGTTAATCTTTGTTTGGTTTTGTTGTGACAGAGAAACCCATTTCCATTGAGGAAAAGCTTCAGTCTTTGGATGTGCAATTACATTCAGCACCTGTAGACCAGCAGGAAGAGGTACTTGAAGCAACTCAGAAAGTTCTGATTTCTTTACATGTGGATTTCTAGGGTTAATGCCTATGTCTAGTAATGTGTATTTACTCTTAGTTAAAATTTAATTTGATGCTTTAATTTATAGAAAGCACCGGTTGACACAGATTCTCCCATGCCTGAAGAATTTCAGAGTGACGAAGGTGCTTCACTTGGCGACGATGAGCTTGCTGGTTAGTAGGAATTCTTTAATGCAGATACATGTTCTTCTGAGGAACCAATGTCTGGTGATGACTTTGCATTTAATCTGTGTTTGCTTTGTTATGATAGAGAAACCCATTTCCATTGAGGAGAAATTTGAGTCTTTGGATGTACAAACACCTGCAACGCCTTCAGTCGAGCAGGTAGAGGTAGGTGAAGCAACTTGGGAATAAACTGAAAATATCTGAACGTGGAAATTAAGATGCCATCTACTTCATCATTATTAATATGGTGTCTAGGTCATCGTTATTGTTCCTTAACCCTATTGCATGCTTTTACCTCAAACATTGTGTGTAAGCGAATCAAAAAAGGTATCTGCCATCTGCTTGTATATTTGCCTTATGTTTCAGGAACTTGTGTGTGAATGCCAGCTAGACATGGGTGTCACAGTTGATGTAACAGAAACTTCAGGTTAGTAATTCCTATTTTGCAATGATGAGGTCTAAACAGATTTTTTTGCTTGCAATGTTTACTGCTATATTTAATTAGGATGTTATGGTAATATGTTTCTGTAACTTCTGAAAATACTTTTGTGGCTGTGATGTCTCTCTATAATTCAGTTTGTGCTGCACAGCTAAGTTTACCGATATGTGTGGAGAGTACTGTGTATTAAATCTGGATTGAATTACAGTGACCGTGGAGCCTAGTTCAGAGGAGGGACTTGAGATGAGTGATGTACAGACAGATTCACTGCCCCCATCCCAACAGGAAGAGGTAAATGAAGTAACTGAGGAACTAATTGATAACCACTTGACCTGATTGAAAGAAGTCATCTTATAGTGTACAATATGGCCTGTATTTCAGGAGCTTGCGCACAAGTGCCAGCCTATTATGGATGTAGAACTCATGGGAACTGATGCATCAGAAACGGCAGGTTGGTAATCATTCTGTTAATTATTCTTTGAGCTGAACTGATTGTTTATCCAGGTCAAAAGGTCATCTGCGTACCATTGCAACACAGCAATTTCAGTTCTCCTCTATAGTTATTGGAAGAGTTATCACCTGGCGAAATGAAGTACTGTTTTCTGACTGGCCGACAGTATGTTAATTATTCCATAATAAAAGGACACCTGTGACGTGTATTTGTGAAAAAGTTAATCACCGCTCCATATCAATGGTATTTAGAATGGTATCTATGACAACACTAAGCAGCCTTGTGGATCTACTTTCACACGAAAATTGTACCCAGACCGCACAGCCTAACTTCTTTTAAATGGAACCACATGTTTCTTATGCTTCTTTCTTGAATTTGAAACACTTGATTATTGACTGCGTGATATGCAAACACATGATAAGCGGGATAACTGCCTTTGAAGTTTCCCGATATAGGGAAATAATGAATTTGGTGGAAGCTTAAATACTAACAGACATGTATAAGAATTTCTCATTTCCTGTTCATGAAGTAGAATTTTGTCAATTTTGTCAGTGTTCATACTTTTTTGTAATGTAAAATTATTCATCTGATGTTCATAGGCCTACAGTAGATGCAATTCTTTCTGTAGTGCAGATATAGTGCCAGGTATGTTGTCTTATAGGAGGGCTTTGTTTAATTCATGTCTGAATGAATTATTTTAGCAGAGGAACTTCCTGCAATTGAGGAGGAACTTGAGTCTAATGATGTACAAGCAGATTCAGTGCCTTCATCCCAGCAGGAAGAGGTAGGTAACAAAACTTGGGAACATCTAAATTCAAAAGAAAGTCACAGGTTTTTTGTTGTTGTTTGTTTGTTTGTTTGTTTTTTAAGTATTACTGTGGGGGTTTCTGGGGTTTCTTTTTGTAATTTGTACTATATTCCAGGACTTTGTGTGTGAATGCCAGACTGGTGTGGATGCCACTGTTGAGGTATCGGTGACCGCAGGTTCGTAGTTAAAGAAGGAAATTATTATGTTTTTGCCAGCCTTGCTTTGTCATTTTGTGCTAGACATGTAATGTCTGTTGGGAAGACTGTTTAATTCATGTTAAAATTATTTTAGCAGAGGAACCGCCTTCCATTGAGGAGGAACTTGAGTCTAATGATGTACCAGCAGATTCAGTGCCTTCATCCCAGCAGGAAGAGGTAGGTAACAAAACTTCTAAATTCAAAAGAAAGAGATCAGAAACTATTTTTTAAAATGTGGTATAATGTAGGGGGGGGGAAAAAACTTTTGTATGTGTAATTTGCGCTATATTTCAGGACTTTGCATGTGAATGCCAGACTGCTGGGGATGCCGTAGTTGAGGTATCGGTGACAGCAGGTGAGTACAGTAGTTATTACATCCTCCAAGAAGGTTATGTTTTTGCCAGCGTTGGCAAAGCTTTTTTGATGACATTTTCAGACAATGTAGGTATTAGGACGAGGATCAGATGATTACATTTTGGTAGTGATCCAGAACACCATACGGAATTTGTATTACATTGACCCTATTACCTTGCAGAGGTCTGAGGTCTTTTCTGGTTCAGTTCGTTTGGACCTGAATCACACTATTTCCTAACAGAAAGTAACATAAGTGAATGATGAAATATTCTTTCTTTTGTTCAGATTTATTGCTAGGCACATAATGTTATCTGTTGGGAGGAGCGTTTTAAATTCATGTTTGAATTATTTTGACAGAAGCAATCCCTTCCATTGAGGAGGAACTTGAATCTAATGATGTACAAACGGATTCATTGCCTTCATCCCAACAGGAAGAGGTAGGTAATATAACTTGGGAGCAAATTTGAAACCTCAAAACTTTAGAGAAAGAAATGACTATCTTTCACAATATTGAATGAATTTTAAATGGTTAAAATGATTACATTAAATTATTAACCAGCTCTTCCTGGAAAAATACTATTTGTATGTAATTTGCATGTTATTTCAGGGCTTTGTGCACAAATGCCAGACTGGTGGGGATGCTACAGTAGAGAAATCGGTGACATCAGGTTCGTAATGATTATTAGCTCTGTCACATTGTTTTCGCTAATGTTGGTTTGAAAGTTTGTCTGTATGTTTGTGTACAAAACACAAAGTTCTGAATGGATTTAGTTGACATTTTCAGACAACGTGGGTATAAAAGCCAATTATCCGATAAATACATTTACATGGTGGTGATCTGGAACACTATCTAGAATCTATCTATCTGACCTTATTGCTGTAGCCTGGGCGAATGCGACTGTTGATTATGTCATACAGTCTGGCCCAACGCAATTGAAATAGGTTTCCGTTTGGATATGACGTATTCCTTTGCCTGGTTCTCACGCCTACAACTTTCGCTTTCAGTATTAACAGTATTATCGCAAGTTCTGATCTATTTTGACATCGTAGTGGCAATAAATCCTCAAGATCATGGACACTAATGTCATGTACCAATTTTATGAATGTAATTCGAAAGTGGGGGAGAGAATAACAAACGCGTCCCTATCCTGTAGGACTACAAAATTTTGAGACATCGCTCTAAACTGTGTGCTGATTGGCTAAACCGTAGAGTAACCGAGAGAAAGGCGGGAAGGGGGGTTTATTCCAGACTTCGTGCGGAGATAAATGTTTAGCGGAGGTACGTAGGATGACATCGCCAGGCTATTGTTGCTGTAACAGAGGCCAGCACTCTAGGAGTGCTTTTGTCGTTCAGATTGCATTCTATTGTTATTTTTGACTTATATTACACTTTCCTAATAACAAGTGAAGTAAGTGAATATTGGCTACCAAATTCATGTCATTGAACTAGTGAAAGATTTACTTCTAGGCCTGATGTAGTGCTAGGCACGTAATGTCTGTTGGGAACACTGTTTTATTTATGTTTAAATTATTATGACAGAGGAACTCCCTTCCATTGAAGAGGAACTTAAGTCTGATGATGTACAAACAGATTCAGTGCCTTCATCCCAACAGGAAGAGGTAGGTAACACAACCTGGGAACAAACTTCAAAACAAAAGCAGTTTTCTTTTTTTTTGTTTGTTTGTTTGTTTGTTTGTTTGTTTGTTTTAAAGAAGTACTGTGCTTTTCTTGGCAAAACACTTTTTGTAATTTGTACTATATTCCAGGACTTTGTGTGTGAATGCCAGACTGGTCTGGATGCCACTGTTGAGGTATCGGTGACAGCAGGTTCGTAGTTAAGGAAGGAAATTATTATGGTTTTTGCCAGCATTGCTTTGTCAGTTTGTGCTAGACATGTAATGTCTGTTGGGAAGACTGTTTAATTCATGTTAAAATTATTTTAGCAGAGGAACCGCCTTCCATTGAGGTGGAACTTGATTCTGATGATGTACAAACAGATTCAGTGCCTTCATCCCAGCAGGAAGAGGTGGGCATAAATTAAAAACATCTAAACTTGAGAAAAAGAGGTTTTAATGTAATTATTCTGCTCTTCTTGGAAAAACACTTCTTGTGCATATTTTTTTGTGTTGTATTCTAGGACTTTGTGCTTGAAAGCCAGACTGATGTCGATGCCCCAGTTGAGGATTTGGTGAGGGCAGGTTCGTACTGTAGTTATTCGGTTTGTTTTCAGTTGTTATGACCTGACCTGTCTTACACCGTGTCCTAACTGGCCCTTTTGGTATCTTGCATGGCTGCTGTGGCCTATTTATTAAAAAAAAAAAAAAAAAAAGTTATGTGGCCTGTTGTTATCTAATTACCTCCCCCAAGGAGGTTGTGTTTTTGCCGGCGTGTGTCTGTCTATCTGTGTACAACATAACTTGAAAAGTACTGCACGGATTTGGATGAAAGTTTTGGACAACGTGTATTGGGGCAAGTAAGAACTGATTCAATTTTAGTGGCGATCGGTGATCCAGAACACCATCTGGAATTTATATTGTGTCTGTGACATTGCCTTGGCGGAGGTCTGCACTTTCTGAGTGCTTTTCTAGTTATGCTACTATTGTTAGCTGTAGTACACTTGTAATTGAAAGTTTGGCCACCCCTGTTCTAACTGAAGGGGATGTGAAGTAGTGCTGAGTGACATGATGCCACGTGACATCTCTGTCCCTGATTGGTCATTGAAGTTGTTTGTTGACTGTGGTCACTCCTTGAATTGTTTTGACAGATGAACCCAGTTCCATTGAGGAGGAGCTTGAGTCTAATGATGTACAAACAGATTCAGTGCCTTCATCCCAACAGGACGAGGTAGGTGGAGCAACTTCGGAACTAGAAAACATGAAGAAATGGTGGCCTTTTGTAGAGAAAAGTCAGGGGTGTTCCAGAGTGATTTCAAGCGTAGCCCTATTGAACGAGCCTGCTAAATGCACTAGTTTGCGAGTGGAACAAAATGAATCATTGAACACTGAATCAATGGAAACTCAGATTATTTGAAACCGAAAGTGAGATCTGAGGTACCTCGAAATTCTTTCATTCCATGCGAAATCTAGTGCTGTTAGAAGGCTCGTGCAATAGGGCTATGCTTAGACTTACTCCAGAGCTACGCTTTTAAAGTGAGACTAGTTATCATTGTTTGACGTGCCTTTTCAAAAATGTATTTCCACCATTTTTCAGGATCTGTCATGTGATCAGGCTGATGGGGATGCCTCAATTGACTTATCCAAAACAGTAGGTTAGTAGCAAGTTTGTTTTGGAATTATTCCTAAGTTAAAGAACTGATTCATTGTTCTGTTGAAATTACATGCAAATGTCTATAGTAATGCAATATTAATCTACTATTTACCTAATATTAATCTGACCTCCTGTACCTAAGCACAGGTTGAATATTCAAAACAATATATTTCCATTAAAACAATGGCAAAAAGAGAAAAAAACACATATAGTGCATGTTGAACAGTTGAATAGTTTAGTTAGTTATGAAATTGGATATTATGTAATGTTTTAACATCGTCACACTCCTTTGCAATAAATTAAGAACTTCCCAGATTCATTGATCAGTTAGCGAAGTAATTCACCTGTAGTCTTGAAATGTATTGAATTGAAATGCCTTCATTATTTCATAGATCTGGATGAGCACCCCAGTACTGCAAGTCAAGCAGTGGACCCACCTGCTGCTGATGAACAGGTAAATGTAAACAGCTTCAGGTTGTTGACCGTATTAGCCCTGTGGTTTCAAGCCGTGTCATTTTCTGCAAAGCATCTGGGATCCCTAAATAGGTGTATGCTTGATTCCTTGTGGGCCCAGACTTTCTGTGAACTTCAGAACTTTTGGGCATTCACTAACGCTTGTAGTTCGCTTCTGGTAGTGACGTTTTCAGACTTAGCCTTTCCTCTGTTCACTGATTCTGTCACCAACATATTTGCTGAGAGAAACCCAAGTCTTTTGAGAGATCCTTGATGCATTATTGTAGTGAATTCAATTAAATATTGAAAGAACGTACAAGGCGGCTCTATCCTGATTTGATATAGTGTCCCCAGGACTATTTTGTCAACATAAGTTTTTCCCAACTTCAAGCAGACTGAGGTGGGCCCATCTGCTGGGGAAGCACCGGGTGAAGTGGTTCCTCCTGCGGCTGTTGAAGCCCCACTGGAAGAGCCTGAGATTCCTGGTTGGTTGTTGGTTAAATTGATGTGCTGTTCAGCTGTGTTTGTTTCATTATATGGCATGGTAACAGTTAAGTCTTAACGTTTTCAATCGGCCTCAATCAGCAGAGAAGAAGCAGGAGCAGCATGAAGATGTTGTGCGTCTCCATGCATCTACCTCAGAAGAAGTGGTATGTGTTGAGCAGACTACACAATGTGATTTCACCACTTATATATTTGACATTATTGAGACACTAAAATACAGTTAGACTTTTCAAACAAATTGACGAAAATGACTGGGCTATTCACTTTCCCAACCATGAGGGGGCGAGACTGGACTTGTCTATAGACAGGACTTGAAAAGATGTTAGAGAGGGAAAGAGTGGGCAGAATAATCAGTCCATTGTTGTCCGTTAATGGATTAATTCATACCTACTCCCATCCCGTAGTAGCGACTGAGAGCATAACCTTCTTAGGTGAAAGAAAATCATTAAAATAGATTTTACCGTAATTTCCCGACTATTAGCCGCGGCTTATACATTGATTTTGCTAAATTTCTTCCGTTATGAGGTTAAAACAGGGGGGCAGTTAATATGGTGTTAATATGGTTTTGTTTTTTTAACTTGCATTCCTAAGGCTTATACACAATGCGGCTTATATGCGGGAAATTACTGTATTCATTGTAACTTCTGTACTCTCAATATACCCACAGGTCCCATCGCAGGAAAATCAGACAAGGAGTTCTCCAGACGAAGAGCCAGGAAGCACTGGTCAGCAGTCACAACGGAATTAGTTACTGATTGAAACAGTTTGCAATGTTCAGCAGTGCATCTCATATTGATTGTTTATGTTGTTACAGAGCATTATCCAGAGCTTCAAAGGAAAGCCTTTGCCTTTTTGGAATTTTTAGACTTCTCTTCAGAGAAGGTATGCAAGAGCAATGTTTTTTTTTTTTTTTTTTGCCTGAGACTCACTTTTATATATTCAGAAATCCTCATGACCCAATTCACAATACGCTTTTCTTAACCAGCTGAAACTACCTGTATGAATTTAATTATATACATACATAATATATGTGCATACCATAGACCTACATCATATTATTTACTTGATTATGTAGCTCAAAGGTAGCTTGATTTTGGTGACCAGCTTGAAATCTCTGGCGATCCATATATGTGTCCAGACCCACTGCATGGGAACCAAGGCGCAAGTGGTCTTAGAAAAACACAATTGAGCTGAAGTCGTTGTCAACTTTGGGCTGTGTCTGCTAACATAATGAAAGATTTTATCAAAGTTAAAGTTGTACTTTTTTTTCCCCCCCTGGCAGACAAAAGCTAAAAAAGATGGTTGCGATGATGATCAGACTGGAGAATCAAATCCTACAGAGAAATCAGACGGTGAGTTGATCTGAAATTTGGTGCTTTTAGGTGGGCTGTACTTTCTGTGAGTTGGTCTGTTTCACAAAACATACACACACACACACACACACACACACACACACACACACACACACACACACACACACACACACAAAAAAAACAGCTTGTACGTAACCATTCTCTCCAAATAAAGCAGAATAGTCTGTAATCTGTCTATTTTGTAATATAACTACTATGGAGTCATAGGTAGTATTTTTTGTGTGTGTATGAAAAGTGATGTCTTTGTCTACTGAACAGATATTCCTGTGGAAGTGGATCTGATTGACCTGACCTCTGACACCGAAGACTCAGACACTGCATCAGATGATACGGTAACTTTCTTTAACAGCAAGGATATACACCCTCCCAAAGTACAATAAAAAGTAATGCAAGACTATCTTTCACCCATTATGTTATTATACACATACGCATACACACACACGCACACCTATCAGACTGTATAAACGCCTTCTGTGTTTGTAAACATTCCATGTTTCAACATTCTATAAACTGGTGTCTTTACAGGTGAAAGACCTCAGTGAAGAAGCAGAGAGGAGGAGGTCTGAAGAAGTCCAGACCTTAGGTAATGTCATGTCATTAAGTCCTTTTTGAAATTATTTCATAATATAACTTTAAAATCTATAATTACTCACAGCTACTATGGGACTTCCTATGACTAAACATGGAAATTGGAAAGTAGCAATAACAAATTCTTTTTGTTCTTCTAAAGCTGATAGTTGTGGTCCTTGATTGTGATTGGTTTTATGATTTACCACAGCTCCAACTACATTTGATTTTATAATACTGCAGGGTTTCCCGCAGAAAATGAGCTTGGCAAGGTGGTGATATGGGGGGAGGGGGCGTGGCCCGTGCGATCGGTGTCTGGGTCGCCCTGGGGTGGGTAGATGACCAGGGGGGAAGGGGCGTCGCACAAATCTGACTACAAACTACTATACTAAGTTGGCAACCAGGGGCACTTTTAGAAATTTTGGGCCCTATGACAAAAAATAAATAAAGTTGGACTCCTCAAATATTGATTTAAATATTCAAATTTTCTCTGGGCTCCACTGTCAGTGCCAGGCCCTTAGAATCATCCTAACTTTCCTCCCCTTATTTACTGAACAAATAAATAAAGTAATCAAAGTAAGCAGGCTACAATCACAGTGCAATTAAGTGCCATCAGATATTTTTGGAATTGAGTATTCTGTTAATTATCTATAAAATTGATCGAGTAATGGGATAATTTTGAGGTTTTAAACAGCAATATTAAAATGACCAAGCCTTTGGTTATTATTCTTGTCCAAAATGTTTTATCCCAACAGTTTAATGTAAAAAAAAAGAAGAAAGAAACCTTTGCCACAAGGCTAGGTCAAGGCTAAGTCATTAAATGCATGTGTCATCTGATATTGTACCAATTAGTAAGTAACTAAAATTTATTTCTAAAGTACATTTAAACACAGTTTACACTGACCAAAGTGCTGTACATAGGTAATAGTAATAGTAAAGTAGGCTCCTTGCAGCACAGCCACAGGCTACTCATGGCAGATGGCACAATCTTGCTGTGAAACAGGTCACATGAATGAAATTCAACTGGACGAATAAATGCTATTTGACACTCGTTTTAAGTTTACAAAAAATAAAGAAGATTGTAGGCCTATCTCCTGCATCAAATCAATAAGGAGTAGGCTACATATGCACGATGAGGAGACAGGGAGGGAGCGTGTGTCTGTGTGCACAACTAAGGGGAGAGAGGAAGAGAGAGGATGGCCAACTTGGTGCGTGTAATTTCCAATTCTAATATTGTTAATCATTACTAGGCATAGGTAGCCTGGGAGTTCCCATGCTCCTTTGCATGCTTATTTCATTTCACTCTGCAGAGCAGCATGGTGACCATGGCCGTTTTTCTCGCCTGGTTTCGGTATCCAATCGCAGAACAAAAAGGGATTTGTACGGCCCTCTATTGCATTTTACGTCACGTGGTGGCTCTGGTATTGGCTCTGAGGTATGTACAGACGCTATGATAGACATTCGTAGCGCCCAATAAACGGCTATGGACAATTGTAAACGATGCTTCCGCTACGAGAAATGCAATAGGTAGGTCCCCAGACTAAATATCACTTGTGATTTTAGTTTGGCATTCGCCAGGCAAATTATTGCAAATACCGTAAGTAGCGCTAATGTTAACATTATTTATGTCGATCGTGAATTAGCTACCGTTGACAGCTAAGTTTGATGCTTTTATTTGGTGACTTTGGTGAACTGCTGTTAGGGTGCAGATTTTTTTTCTGTAAAGATGAGCTGTCAGTTATGGTAAGCCACGATCATACTCGATATTCTCTTTATGAAACATTAAAACACGCACCTCCTGGTGTCCTACCCACGACCATGGCATGTATTCCAGTTGTCCGTTAATTAGCGTCTTCCCATAAACTTATAACGTTGGCGTAGGAACAGGTAATAGATGAAGCAGTAATATAGGCTACCGTATGTAACCCTCAAGTGCCGCTATTCGGCCTCATCGCGCAGTGATATTGATGCAGCCATGTCTTTCTTAAGCAGGATGCGTAAAAAAAAAAAAAGTCGGGGTAACGTAGGCATGGCGGGGGGCAGCGTTGTTGCCGCCTTGCCTATAAAGCGCTGCAGGAAACCCTGATACTGCGTCATAGGAAAGTGAACAGAAGCTGTGCTTATGCGTTACTGGGAAACCATTCAGTGAAAGGAAATATATTTTTTGGTGGAGGGACTGGTATCTATATGAATCATTTCGTTACATTTCCTGTTTTTGTGTCTTACTTTAATGGAACCATGCCCGGTTATGTGGTAACAGTTCTAGGAACGCAATGGAAACATGCCCGGTTATGTGGTAACAGTTCTAGGAACGCAATAAACCCCCAAGTCCGCTACACATTGTGTCTAACAGCGCTGGTGGTAAAACCTCTGGCCTTTCGTGGTTTATTCCTTACTTTGTCACCTTTCTGAGGTCTCATTTAGCCAAGATGTCCTATACTGTAGAGGTGTTGTCTGACTCTGTATAGTTGGATTATATAGAACACGTATCAATCCAGTAAGGGGATGAACAGAACTCTCTTTTATAAAGGAATTGTGGATTACAGGTTTATGATTTTGTCATTTGTCTTTGTTGAAACAAGTATCTGAACAAGTTTGTAATTTTTCTTTTGGCAGATGAAGTCTTGAGTGAAGTAACACACCTCAGCCTGCGAGCAGAATCGGTGTCTGGTAATGACAGCGATGACGATAGCGTCGTATTTGTGGGTGAGCTGAAGGCTCCTTTGCCTTAAGTCTATTAGAGAAATGACTAACTGGACTTGCACTGCACTACCCTACCCATACAGAGAATTTTTTCTTTAAGTCCTCTAAAAAATTGGCCGTCTTAGAATGTGGAAAAAAATCTGTATGTTCCACAGTTAGCTTTTTTTCTGTTGTAAATGATTGTTTTTCTTTCTTTCTTGTATCTCAGCAAATTAGTAGATTGTAGAGCAAATTAGTAGATTGTAGAATGTTAAGTAAGTACTGATCATTATGGTTTTTTGGTGGGATGTTTCCATAAAGGACAATATTGCTGATGTCTAGCTGAAATTTGTTGACATTGATTCTCTGTAATCATTCCTGTAGTGTACAAAGGTTTATTGTTCTTTAACTTTGATGGCAATTTTGAACCAAACCTCATGAGTGCCTTGTTCTTGGCAAAGTAAATTCTGAAATGTTTCATAAAAATAAAATAATTTACTTTTTGAGGCTAAATAAATAAGCATGTTTATAATGCAACTGGATTTTGTTGCATACTTTGACATTAGGCTAGAATTTGTCACATGAAGTTGTGTAACTACAATTCCTTTATGGTGCAAAAAAAGCCATTTATTGTACAAATTCATCCACAGATGCATTAATTCAAAGTTTATCTTGATGCCCAAATTAAAACAGCCCAGTTATAATATTTTTCCTTTTTTTAATGAACAATTCCAAAGTACAATGAAAATACATAATGAATGAGTCTTGCTTAAAAGGAGTACAAGTGAATTTTACACCGTCATCTGGGGAAAAATATGGATGGCATCTGAGGTCTACATGAAATTCAATTAGCTGATAGAGAAGTGCAAAAAAATTATTGGATAATTACACCAGTATCTGATTAACTGAATTTTACAATACTGTTGAAACAAGATTTGGCATAGTGTTTAATTACAGTGGAAAATATGTTGAAATTAAGGTATATGAAGAACCAGAGTAAGGCACATTAGAGTAGGATAATGACTCAACCAAAGTCATGACTTTGTAAAGAACAACGGTCTTGAAAGTTGTGAAATGAATGTATCCGTTCTACCAACCCCTTTTTTTCTGCATAAAAATATACATCAGTGCAGTCATGATTTGTGAAAGTCTATCTTACATTACTTTTTTTTTTTAAACCCACTTCAACCCACATAACATTTTATCTACATTCCATAAACTAATTGTAATCATTACCTCCGTCATACAACGAGTGTATTGGGATAAGTAAGAAATTATTCCATTTTGGTGCCGATCGGTGATCCAGAATACCGTCTGTGACCATATTGCCTTGGTGGAGGTCTGCGCTCTATGAGCGTTTTTCTAGTTGTTAATTAATAAGAGAGGAAATGCTAATGATCAGAAAAGTCTGACAAGTGCTTAAGATGCACTCTGCAGTCCAGGTCATTACAGTAAGTCCTCACAGCATTCTGTACATATACACTTAAGTATACATCGAATACCTTTCTTCCTTGGGTAGAAAAGCAGAGAATAATTAAAAGTTTTTGAAACAAAAATGGTGATGGGTGTGTAGGTAGGATCACACTTTGTCTTGACCTTTTGAGTCACATTTTTTGGGCTGGCCCATAAAGTTCTACAAAAGGGAGCGAGAGTTTATGTCGCTGGCTTTTTGCTCCCCATTTTGATTTCTGTTGAGCACCAAAAAAAAAAAAAAAAAAAACTGGAAGAGACCATTCATATAGATGACTGAAGTACAGTAACATTGGTGCCTTGAATCAAGTTGTCGTCCTTTCCATCGATCAGCGGGTCCCACTGATTAAAGTCTTTTTCAAGAGCTGAAACACAAACAGACACTGGTCACAAATTTCAACTTCCAAACTCTAAGTATCCCTTCTCTCAACTCCAAGCAAGCATTTGTCTCAGAAAATCCCACAAGTGTAACATTGGTTTTAATATCAGGAAAAAACAGACCACAGACCTAGCCTGACATAGCCCGCCCATAATACGAATGTTCATACGTATCCATGGTCTGGGAACGGTCCTCTTGGGCGTGTTTATATCGGTAGAGAGTCTACCGGCCAATAAGCGACGCTGATTAGACGAGCTGTCCAATTGTTTCAAACCAAAAGTGAATGCCCTCCCCCCCGCAGTATAATCGCGCCAGGTTAAAGAACCTCCAGACCATGAATACGGATGAACAGCAGTATTATGGTCGGGCTATGTCAGGCTACCACAGACCCTGATCTTCAGTTATCTTAGATATGTGACATTCACTTGTATTTTGCAGTAATGTAAAACGAATGTGATTCTGGACAATGTGTAATAATAAATCCACTCACACAGATGTCTCTGCAAGAATGCTAGTGAGGCGTGGTTGCACAGGTCCATGGCAATATTTGGATTAAGTTCCCCTTTCAACTTCATCAGCTTGCCTAGCCAATTTCCAGTCAGGAATGTGAAGTCAGGAAAGCTTTGGTGCACCGTACCCCTGTCGGAGAACAAGAACCAGTCATGTAGCCTGCTTTGCTGGGAAATGCACGCCAATTAAGATGTGAATTTTTCTCTTCTGATATAGCATACCTCCTAATTAAACCGATTTCAGAACACATTTCCAGGACAATGTACCTAGGGCTAAAATTCATGCCATACGTTTTTCTTATTTGTTCCTGAAGATGATTTTGTTATCATTGTATTCAATTAACCCATTAACTGATCTGATCTGTGCCTGGGGAGCCAATACATTATTGATGGTCTAGAGAAATTTGTTTGGCACAACCAAAAATCTACTTTGCAAACCTAATGGTTATCATCTTGCGGGGAATGTATGCAGAATCCAGCTTCTTCATGCGCGAAATATTGCCGGCCCATTGGAACTTCTCTGAGTTAATGAAGAAAATGGGCTGCTTGACTCTTGGAAATATTTCCTCGTCTATTGGGAACATCCAGGTGTCTAGTGCAACTCCACACCTTAAAAAGAGAGAGAGAGAGAAAAAATAGGTTCAT
This sequence comes from Sardinella longiceps, assembly GCA_027497455.2. Classification (NCBI taxonomy): domain Eukaryota; kingdom Metazoa; phylum Chordata; class Actinopteri; order Clupeiformes; family Clupeidae; genus Sardinella; species Sardinella longiceps. The sequence goes on from JAODXP020000025.1 coordinate 29,005,823, forward strand.
AAGTTTTGGGGACCGTTACAAATGGGCCTCATTCACCAAACATTCTTACAAAGAAATGTGTTCTTAAACTCCCACTTACAGTTTTTAAATGGGACCCTAATAAGAAATTTAAGAAGATTCCTAAGAAAATATTGGTGATTGAGGCCCAATGACTTTGGTTACAAAAAGGAAAAGGAAGGAAGGAAAATATCCAATTTCACGTCACAAAGCCTGACCAAATTGACTGACTCTTACTTGAATCTGACTTCTTTACACAGGCCTTCAATGACAGTGGCTCCACCAAATGAATGTCCCATGATGGCTATTTTACACAGGTCCATAGAGTTCTGTAGAAAAAAGGGCGAAGAAAAATAAAACATTAGACATTTAAATAGGCAAATTGGTTATATTTAAATAATGATTATACTTAAATAATGATTATACAAGACATTGTTTGGTGACGGTTACCTCCAGTGTTGTAAAATCAAACTGGGTGCGCAGCACATTTTCCACAGGGTTTCCAGAGTTTATTTCGATAAGCAGGTCCAAAGCCCGTATACATTCATCTGCTCTTTGTTTGACCTAAAATATTTTAACAGTACCGGTATACATATTTTAGAATATATTACCACTTCAAAGTAGTTTTACTGTTACGTTTTCAAACCTTTTCAAAAGACCATCTCATTAAAATGTATGCAAAAATATGTAAAGAATGAACATGTAATGTATGTCGTCCTTTCTAAACCTTTATCACTCTTGTATTGATGTTACATAGTAGATTGATTGTTTTAAAAACAAATTATCACACATTTGCTACAGCTTGATACAGCAAATAATACTTCTAGGCAATCCCAAAAAACTCTGTCATGTCCATAATGCGGGTGAGATGCCATGGTATTTGTATGAAGTGCAAGTTAAACCCAAGACAGGAGTGCTCACATGTCAGACATAGTCAAAATGGACTAATTTCCAAGGAATTGCTTTCACTTACTGTTGCAAGCAAACATACTTGATATTAATGGGGTAAACAAATATTAAGTAAAGCCTTGGGAGCCCGTAAAAGCCATATCTAACCCAGAAGTGAAGTCCAGTGCTCACATTTCATGTCATTTTTCACATGATACCCTTCCAAGGCATTTTAATTTCGTCATGGACAAAGATTCATTTTCCATGGAAATGACCTACAGTACTACAAATTTGTCTATCAGAGTAATAACGGTGTAAATGTGTTTTTTACTACTGGCTACTCCATCTCTGGCCACATATAAGAGTCTTTGAAAAGCACCTGTTTGTTCCTGAGGGGGAACTCGCTCTCCCCAGGTTTCAGCGGTCTGTAGTACATCCACTGCAGGTTGAGATGAGGAGGGTTTATGCTGAGTGGTTTACACGAGGCCTGCTCCTTTTGCTGCTCTCCTTCACTCTTCTCAGTGAAATAGAATGTCGCAGACGCAGATTCATCCCTTTTGGAAATATAATCATTTATTATGATTATAATTAATTGTAATTAAATATAATTATTAACTCTCACTTTGCTAATGAGCACCTGATCCCAATTCCTTCAATAAGAATTAAGAGATGTAGCATTCCTTCAATAATTATTCACTGAGATGCAGCAGCGGTCAGAGATGTATAGTAACGAAGTAGAACTACTTAAGTACTAAAATGCAGTATCTGTTTAATTTGATGAATTTAATACTTCTACTTCGCTACATTTTTGATGTGCTGATTAGTTACTCGTTACTTTTATAAAAATGTTATAAATCATACCACATCCGATGATGGCCTATCAATGCCAGACCAGACCATCACCAGGTTTTCCTTATCATTATTGGGCGATTCAAGCGGTACAAGAGACTTAATGCTCCCCTTCAACCTTTCGCAGTACTGAATGCAGTCAATTGGGAACGATGAGCAAGGGTCAGTCAGTCTACTGCTCCAATTCGAGATGGAAGAAGAACACCAAGTTCTTTAACTTCGAATGATTGTAGTGAGGGGAATGGTGGTGACCATCCCTGGCCCTACTTAGAGTCCATGGCCAAACAGACTATTTCAGCCAAATAAATGTAAAACAATATAATATTCAAACTTTTGAATGCTTTCTTTAAAATATACAGTACTTCTACTTTTACTTTCAGTACTTGAGTAGCGATTTTTAAAATACTTGCAAGTACTTGCAATACTTAAGTACAAAATATTTTGAATACTTAAGTACTTCCACTTAAGTATGATGTTTAAAGAACACTTCTACTTCTACTCGTCATTTTTTTTTATATGGTACTTCTACTTCTACTCCACTCCTCTACTCCAGTACTTTATACAACTCTGGCGGTCATACTGCCTGAAGGAGGGGGGGGCGGCAAAGCTCTCTTAAAAGTACCTTTAAACAAAAGGAAATGATAAGGTTCATGTAGTCATAATTATTTCTCTCTTCCGAAATCTACCTGGAAGAACACTAACTCAATCCAACTCAACCTCATAAATAAAACGTATGCATACTTCATACAAATGCATGGTGCACTTAGTATAATACTTTCCTGCATGAACCACAATGACCTTTTCACTTCACTCTCACTCAGGCTTTGGGCTCTTCACAGGCAGCAACCAGTCTATAGGCAGGCATATAGTGACCACACTCTCACCCAGACCTTTATGTTTTCCAGAGAGGCTCGGTCACCCCCGCCACCCCTCCCAATGAGAATGTGATGACCTAGTTTGTCCCATTGTGTGCAGCCTCTTCAAATGTACAGGAACATAAACACCACATAGTATAGAGTGGGCGCTCTCCCTTGTGTCTGTGTACAGAGCCAGGTGTATTCACGGCTGACTGTTTTTCACCAATTGAGGACGGATTTAAATGATTTCGGTGTCTGCGCCACCGTACGTCCTCATCAACATTGCCCATGATGGGAATGAGTCAATGCACCACACTTGATTATTTCCCCTAAAGAGGATGACTGAAATGTTACCTGTGTTCAACAGCAGCCACAATGAACCCTTGGGAGGCCAGCTCGCAACATATGGCGGAGTACAAAGTCCTATGGAAGACAAAACGTTTTAAAAAAAGAAATAATGTTATGACCTGTCGTACTGTATATTCATACAAATTGGCAGATCAACATTGTCAAATAGTGGCCATACCGTCCCAATAATTACGGTAACACAGATTTTGAAATATAGAAACGTCACATATTATTTAATATAATCAACAGCAGGAGGAATCGTATGTATGTTTAGGTGACAGATTTGAAACATACATTGAAACATACATTTAAACCTAACATTTTTTTTTTCCATCGTTAACAATTCAGGTGGAATCAAACCATTTTAGATTATCTTGAACAGACCAGCTGTACATACAGAGGCAGGTGTTTTTATAAACGCATTTCTCTTTGTGCGTCTTGGATTTTCACCCATAGACAAGCTCACAATTGTTTTTTGTCTCTGGCAGGAGCTTTCAAAAACAAAGTTGATACAGGAAAACTCCTGATTTCAGTGTTAGGGGGTAAACAGAGAGAAAAGGTTTTGGCATTTGGTAGGCTATATGTTCTGTTTTGTGTGTTTTTGAAAGCCTTACATGAGGGCAGAATTGTTTTGAATTCTTTACTATTTGAAATCCATATAAAAATATTAATTGGGAAGATATGCCATAAATTGAGGTGCTCATAACTAACTCCACAATCACACCAGTGCCGAATTAAGTGGTCGTAACGTTTTGAAACGTTTTGCCACTGTTCCCATTCTTCCCTATGGGTGACGTACAGTATAAAAAGTTGGCATTTGGTATGTTCTGTTTTGCGTGTTTTTGAAAGCCTTGCTGGAGGGCAAAATTGTTTTTTTTATACTACAAATTTACAATATTAATTATTTAAAATCTATATTAAAATATAAATTGGGAAGGTATGCCATAAATTCAGATGCTCATAACCAAGTCCACAATCACACCAGGTTTAGCCTGGAAATCAGGAGTTACGTTCCCAGCTTAAAATTATAACATACAAACACGAGACATTTTTATGAATGCATATTTCTTTAGCAGTTTGGGTCTTTCGTTTACAAGTAAAATAGATTTATTAAACGCCTTATATGGATATGTGGACATGTGTACACGCAATTTAAAAAATATATAAATAGAATAGGAGAATATATAAATATATTTTTTAGTAATCTGTTCATGAAAATCTCAGTACAGTAGCCCTTTAATTAAAATTCTATATGTCTGGTAGTTGAAAGAGTTTACCTAAAGGCACCCAGTCCATGTGAGAAGACAACCACTGGATACTTCCCACTGGGTTTGAAAGAAGCATTCCAAACAGCCGGGATTTGACATGCACCTGGTAAAGCACAGAGAACTATCAGTGAAAATTTTACTTATCAGAAAAAAATCATCAGTGATCAAAAAGTCAGCACCATAGAAGCAAACACTAACTATATAACCTACTTACCAAAGAGGTAGTTAAAGATTCTTTCACTGAATGCCCGGTTGATCTTCATAAAGTCAGCTAGGCCATTAAAATACTCCTTACTGGGGATCCACTCTGGCCTTTCCAATCCCTCAGTATGTGTGCAAGGATAGTACAGCCTGAAGAAAGTACCCTTGAATACAACAGCAAACAGAATGTTGGAATTATTGTTTCTTTTACGTCATTAGTGCCTTATTTATAATAATAAAAATCACCTAGACCTCTGGATGGCAGATGGGAATAAAACTTCCATTTATCCACCCCTTCATTCTTCAAACTATATCATTCACATTAATTTGGAGACTGTACCAAAACAAATTCTCTGATTAAAAAAAATGACGCTTCAAACAGTGGCGAAAAATTGCCTAGTGGTCCTTTAAGCATATCACCTGTCACCAAGGAACACAAGAAAGTCTCCAACTATTTGCAATTACTTTAGTATTAAGAAACCGCCTTAAATTTGCAAAACCCCAATGCAACTTATTTGGTTTTGTACAGAGATGTTATCTTGTGGTTTATGCCTGTCATGAACAGGAAAAGATTCAGGCCTGTTTCACAGACAAATACAAGTCATATCAGCTATGAGCATATGCATATTTTATACTTTTCCTGGGTTAGTCTTTTGCTGTCACAGAGCAAATTAATTCTTCATAGGGGACAGGTAGACAAAAGTGTGTTTAGTTGGTTATACGTGTATCAATCACAAAGTAAAACAATTTAGCCACACCATAACAAGACACATTTTTCCAGATTGTACTTCAAAGTAGCAATGCAAGCTGTTCTGACTCATTTCATTTTTCAGCTTGTCAGTATTGCCATTTCTGACACACACATTCAAGATTATTTCAAAACAGCAATGCAAGTTCTTCACTGGTAGCCTGACCATTGCCTTCCTACCAGAGGGGATGGTTATGACCAGGTTACTTCAGTGGAGAAGCATATTTAATTTTTCAGATAGTCATGGCATAGTTCGCTTCGCTCTCTCTGACATACAGTCACACATACACTCTGTCTCACCTCTATTGTATGGCCCACCATGAGATCTGTGCAGCCCACCTGGTGGGGGCCTTTCCCCGGTGGGATGCGCATTCCGCCGGTATGGCTACCGGTGTTCCCCATGGCTAGCGCTGCCCAGCTCCACTTGTGCTTCACACCTGATCAGGAAACACACGCACACAGACTGACTGTACATAACAGCTGACTGCGGTCCCGCGAGCCGCGACACGGGACTATCTGGTTAGCGGGGAGGTCGCTAAAGCTACTAAAAAGCAGAAGAGAAAAAAGATGACTTCTTAGCTTGCCCAATAACTATTTGTCATATGATGACTAGATCTCGAATGTTGTTATTTTTACACAGCATTTTATGTTAACGTGACACAGCAGCACACTGGCTAATGCCTGATGCAACCGGGAATGCTAAGAACATTATTGTAGGTGACAATGGAGCAGGGGAAACAACAAAAGCATAGTTAACAAATTAGCCTGTACAAGGACTAACATGGTAATGCTGTACTTGTAGGATGTATATTTACATGCTTCATTCTTTGAAGTTACAGACTTCATCAATTCGTATACTGTTTTTCAACCCTCAGTAACGTTAGCGTGCGTAGAACGATGTTAGCGTTACATTATCTAAACGTCACTTGGTCATGTCATGCTTATTTTGACATTTCTAGCCAAGTGAATTGTAAACAGAAATGGTCACCGATACAGATGCAAATCTTGGACACACGGGCTTTACATTTACAGAGTAACGTTAGGCTGACTATCAAAAAACAGGACTTTCTGACATGACATGACATCCACGAGGAGATTAACGTTAGCAAAAGTGATCACTTACTAACAAGATTTAGCATAACGTTAACGTTACTGTCTAGAGAGCCCATTGACAGGTCATGACAACTAACGTTGGCTGTAACGTTATGGCAAGTTTCGTGCGAAAGTGAAAGTGGTCTCTAACTTGTAACTTACCAGCAGTTGATTTGGACAAGTCATATATCTTCCTGACTATTACCAGCTGTACAAATCCAGCGAAGGTGAACATTGAAAGTAGATGGCAGTACACAAATAGCCACCAGCTACTGTTAGCTTAGCCCCATGCACACCAACATGACCCTGCCGACTAGTTCATTTCGGGAGTGGCTAGTGGTACGGCCAGAGTAACCCACCTACACCTTCTCTTATTCTATGGTAGCCCACTCGGCCCGTGCCTTACCTTCGGTGTCTTTGGATCCTTTCTCAGCTAGTATTTCTCCTGAATAAAAATGTTTTGTTTTTTTTCACAATAAAACACTTGGGCTATACAGTTAGCTGACTGATCTGTGAACATTAGTCACCAAAGCTTATACTTCCAAGGAATATGGGTTATACAAACTTGATTTTCTGGAATGCACCTTTTCTACACAATGCCCTCTAGTGACAGGGCTTGGTCTCACTGCTTCTTGTAAGTCTTGCAACATTGTGCTGTAATCAAGAAGTAGCCCAGTCCCAAAAGCTTGGATTTTAGTGATGAGTTTTCTGGATACATGACCCTAGGCCTTGGCTTCTCTACAGCCTTTTTTTTTTTTTTTTTGCATCCTCTTGGATTATCAGGGGGAAAAAAAACTATTTGTTGGTTATTGAGAACAGAGGAGAGAAAGATAGAGGCACCCTAGATTGTAAAACACTAGATTGTAAAACTGCACTCACCTTGACAATGCTTAACCAAGGCTTCAGTGTTTTTACACGTGAGCCTATAACTGACTTTTACCTTGATCAAAGGCTAAAGTTCTACGTGACTTGCTTACCATTTAAACTCAAATTAACTTTTCTTCAAGCCATTTGTCAGTATGTCCTCCACCACACTTTTCATAACAGGCCTGCTGGCAGTGTTCTGCTTGTCTTCTGTGAGTTGTTCCCTTTTTTATGGATTTCATAGACAATTATAACAGCTTTTTTTAATACATGAAGATGTCTGTTTATATTTATTATTCATATGTTCTTGTGTGTGTGTCTTATGAAGGTTCATGCAACATCTGATGTGCATGGTAAGTTATGCAATAAGATGTTGGAGATTTTATGTGATTTTGCCTTAGGTTAAGTGTAATTTTGAGTCTTTCCCTTCCAGAGGTAGAAAATGAGATCAATGAGAACCCTTACCTTAACCGCGGTGAGTTATGATCTTTTCAAACTTATTTGTTCTTAGGCAGCAAGGAGCACATAGAAGAGAAAATGTATAATAAATGCATAATAATAAATGGAAATTAACAGTAGAGCAACAATAGATTTTGTGTGGCTTACGGTATGTTTATTTCAGGAGCTAAGACTCCTCTGGTGGAAGGAGATATGGCCATACCGGTGAGTCTGTTACAAACACTGTTCCCCTCTGTCGTATTTCTCTGTAATTGTCTTGACACTTCACATTTCCAGTACTTATATTAATGCATTTGGTTTCATTATTATCATTTACAGTATGCCCGCAATGCTCTTATAAACACAACATATAGATGGACATTTCCAATCCCATACATCTTATCTGATGAACTTGGTAAGTTAATAACCAACTTGTAATGTCACTAATGACTGTAAAATTAAGAATTAAGTTGTGTTATGTGAATTAAGTTGTGTCAGCAGTTATGATAGTATATCAGTAATTCCAGCATAATCTCTGTAGTAGTTTTAAATGCCAAAAGTGTAGCATGTTTGGATAATATGACACGTAATTATTAATCCTAATGATTGGTGTTGATTAATGCTCAATGTCTTTCAGATCTAAATGCCAAAGGCTGCATCTTCCAGGCTTTTGAGATGTATCGTCTCAAATCCTGTGTCGACTTCAAGCCTTATGAAGGAGAAAAGAGCTACATTAGATTTGTGAAAAGAGATGGGTATGGCTTGATAGTGTGATTGATCTGGGAGGTTTTTTGAAGCTTACATTCACTAGCAGTGAAACCATGTTATCTATGTGTCACTTCTTTGATTCTAGAGTTCTGCATTATACCACAAGCCTAATTGTACAGCTGTTTATACATCATACAATGTCAAACGTACAAATATGAAGTGCAACACTTTAGTTTTTTACTCACATTTTTAGTAAATTGCGCTAAAAGACTTTGGTAGTTCTTAATTACACACAAAAGCCTTTATTTATTATTTATTTTAATTTTCTAAACACACTGAAAGTATTTTCTTAAAATGCATTTAGTTAGCAGATAATTCATTCACCATTGGATCAGATATCTCTTGGTTTGGTCGCAATAAAAGGCCAATAAAATGCTAAATGTGCAGTTTCATCAGACCATGCACACGTGCTGAGGGACGGTGCAGTAATATGGACTAGTGATGTTGTTTGTGTACAGAGGAATGTAAAGAGGAGGTGTGCAATGACGAGTTTTGTCTGTCTGTCTTTTACATGAGCGCATGTAAATGAATATGGAATGGAAACAGAAACTTAAAAAAAAAAAAAACATTTCAACAATTTCATGGCCAGTTCATAGACTAAGAGTAGTTTCATTGAATTGGAAAAGCTTGTTGTTTGGGACTATGATCAGTCCACATAAAACAAACTCAACTAATGGGAGCCTCTGGTCAAATTAATGTAATATTCATATCACAATTATTGTGTAAATTTACAGGGGCATTTAATGGATTCACAAATTATATTGGGAAATGTGTGAAATTAACAGCCTCTGCCTTGCCATTATCTCTACAGTTGTTGGTCCATGGTAGGTAACCAGCTGGAAGGTCAGCTGCTCTCTCTGGGATCTGGCTGTGACCATAAGGCTGTGATTGAACACGAACTGCTGCACGCTCTTGGCTTCTACCATGAGCAGTCCCGCCAGGACAGAGACGACTATGTCAACATCCATCTCGACCAAGTCACCGATGGTTCGTTTGTTTCTCGAAAAAGCATTTATGGGCAGATGATGATGACAAAATACCAGTAATATAATCTATAAGAACAACGTACTGTATAATATCATCCACAATACAATACATCTGTTTTGTTTTTAAATCTGATTTCATTCTTAAATAAAGGGTTGCAGCATAACTTCAACAAGTACGATGACGGCTTCATCACTGACCAGAACACGCCATATGACTATGAGTCTGTCATGCACTACCGACCCTTCTCCTTTAACAAGGACCCCAACATCCCCACCATCACCACCAAGATTCCTGAGTTCTACAACATAATCGGCCAGTACCTGGACTTCAGTAAACTGGACATGGTACGAGTGAACAGGATGTATAAGTGTGGTAAGCAATACTTAAATTAAAGTGGGCTTGAGCCTTTATCACTTCATTAACTATATTGAGACTGTTCATGTCAAAATTTCTAGATATTGATGTCTTAACCACTGACAAATCTGATAGTAACAGCATAGTTACAACAGGTAGTGATAGCTGGGTATAGGCCTACTAACTACAAGGTCAAATGAGATTGCCTTAGAAATCTCATTGAAATGAGATTTCTAAGGCAAACCAATGACAACTTGTCCAAACCAAAAAGTTGCACTCTCATTGCCATTGAACTTATGTCTGTAACAACTAACCCTTAATGTGGTTTTGACTGAGACATTGACAATTTGACTAATTGTGTTCTGCTTTAGCTGCTCCCCTAACTCTGCTGGACCAATGCTCCTTTGAGTTCACCAACATCTGTGGAATGATCCAGAGCACCACTGATGACGCAGACTGGATCCACACATTGAGCAAGCCAGGCTTTGAGGACCACACTGTCACTGGACAGTGCAGAGGTCAGAGTTCAAATCTTTACATTTAAAGGAATACTTCACCTTTTTATGAAAAGTGATTATTTACCCTCCTACCTCGAGTGACATAATTGGGTAAAAGCATATATTTTCCTAGTCTGGCAACCCCAATTTTACATTTTTCTCAGTTTTAGCTTAGCATAGGCGCTGGAATATAAAGTAGCCAGATAGCAAATCTTTGGCAAGATTTACATTCCAGCACCTACAGTATGCTAAGGTAAAGCTAACATTGGGACTGCCATATTAGGAAAACACTCGCACTGAGACCAAATGCTTTTACCCACCCACATATGCACCTCCAGGTAAGACTAGAGTGACCCAATTTCATAAAAAGGTGGAAAGTTCCTTTAAGGAAATCCACAGGTTCTATGTTGGCTGTTTAATCAAATCCGAGTTATGTGTTTCAGATGCTGGATATTACATGCATGTTGACACCTCCAAGGGGAAAGCAGAGGATTCTGCCCTGCTGCAGTCTCGTTTGCTCTACCCAAAGAGGAAACAGCAGTGCCTACAGTTCTTCTACAAGATGACCGGCAGTGTGAAGGACAGGTTGACAATCTGGCTTAAGATGGACGATGGCACAGGGAATGTACGCAAGTTGAAGAAAGTCCATACTGTTTTTGGTAAGCATTATTTATTTATTTTTTAAAAGATATTTTTGGAGTTTTTTCCACCTTTATTGGATAGGACAGTGTAGAGAGACAGGAAATTAGTGGTGGAGAGAGACGGGGAGGGACCAGGAAATGACCTTGGGACGGAATCAAACCCGGGTCCCCAGGCATATGGTATGGTGCCTTAGCCACCTGAGCCACGACCCCTTCAAGTATCATTTATTTTTCATGTGTCAGTCATAAAGATGACATCAAGTTCATTAGGTTTTTCAAATGTTTAGGACTATCTTTTTGAGATATAACAATTTATTTGTCGAAAAAATTTGTGGTGCTGGAATCACCTTTACTTCATTATTTCCCCACATAATTTATTTCCCCGATAACACTGCTGCCTATTCAATAAACAACCACAAAAAAAAAAACAATCTAATTTAGCTAAAAAGCTAAATAAAAGTTTTTTTCTGCCTCCTTAGCATTTCATACAAATAGTTTTAACATTTGTGTCTGTGTGTGCTTCTTGCAGCTGATAATGACCACACCTGGAAAATTGAGCATGTTCCACTGGAAGTTGGTGTCAAGTTCCGCTACACATTCCAGGCCGTGCATGGCGATCCAGCCAATGGCGGTGGCATCTTTATTGACGACGTCACCCTGACCGAGACACGCTGCCCTGCTGGAGTGTGGCGCATCCAGAACTTCACTCAGATCATGGAGAAGGCCGACAACACCACCACCCTGGACAGCCCTCGCTTCTACAGCCCCGAGGGGTACGCATTCGGCGTCCGCGTCAAGCCTATCTCAGACTACACAGACTACACAGGCCATTACACTGGCCTCTACTTCCACTTACTCAGCGGTGAAAATGACGTGGTGATGCAGTGGCCTGCTCTCAATCGCCAAGCCAAGCTGGTGATCATGGACCAGGACCCTGACGTGAAGCTGCGCATGTCCACGGCTCGCAGTCTTACCACCGACATGGTCACAAGTATGCTTCTATTCATCCATTCAAATACCCACCAGTAATAGAGGGATTAAAGCTAACTCTAGTAGTAATTCCAAGCTATTTTACATAGGGTTGTAGTTATGAGTCTGTAGACCATGACAACACTGCCCACATATTTATAGTTTGCTGCGTGTAGCTGTTTCCATGTGATGTAATAAGGGGTCATTGAACTGCAGTACACACTCTCTCTTGTGGTTTCACAGTGTTGGTATTGATAATCTGTTTAATAGCTCCTGATGGAAAACTTTGGTGGGATAACCCCTCGAAGGTTGGGACCTGGGATGCCGCAAACCAGTGGTATCGCAGTGAGTCAAGGGGTTGGCGGAACATGGTGAAACACTTTGACCTGCACAGACGGAACTACCTGAAAAACGATGACCTAATCATCATGGTGGACTTTGAAGGTGAGTTGATTGGCACACATAAATATGATCCTTGGGATTTGTTTGCCTTGAACCTGAACTATCCCCAGTGCTGGATTTTAATTTCATTTCATTTCATTTCATTTAAGTTTGAATTCTTTGTTGCAAATATGACACTTCTCTCAAGATATATGAATAAATGTATGAAGCATGAAGTGTTGGTATGCCAGTAAGAATTCAAGACTGACAATGTTGACGAGAAAGGGGTTGCTACAAATGAACAATTTGTGTCTGTATTTCCAGATCTTACACCTTTGGTTAAGACAGAAGTGCCTGTTGTACCTGCTGCATAATATTATAGGTGAGTACTGGGGATGTTAAAAAAGTCATCACAATATACTTACCGTAAAGTACATGCTCTCGTAAAAACAGCCTCTGCAATAGTTGTTTTTAAATTCATTTGCTTTATGTCAAAACAGGATGCAGTGCTGAAGAACCAAGATGCTTCGCTGGTATTTTAAGTTAAATTGTATCATTGTATGAAGTTTTACAATTCTTTGCAAGGACTTTCTACAACAAATGTGTTTATGAAGTCCATTAATGTCTGTCCATACATTTTTGTTGAATATTAATAAAATATATGAAACTTGTTTGAGTCCTTGTTCGTGTTTATTTGGAAAGTAAACATGTGCATGTTATTGTGTCTTAATGATTGCTGTAGTATTAAGAACTTTACTCTGTACAGTAAAAAATATATGTCATGGTATATACAGTACAGACCAAAAGTTTGGACACACTTTCCCATTAAATTATTTACTTTATTTTCATGACTGTGGCCTTCAGTGACAATCTACAAAATAAACAAACTTATGAATGAACACGTGGCATTATGTACTTAATAAAAAAAAGTGTGAAATAACTGAAAACATGTTTTATATTCTTGTTTCATCGAAGTATCCGCTTTTTTTGTTTTGATAACTGCTTTGTCCTCTTTTTAATTTTTGGATGAGCTTCAAGAGGTAGTCACCTGAAATGGTTTTCCAACTGTCTTGAACAGTTATTCATTCCCAGAGATGCTAAGAACTTGTCGGCTCTTTTGCCTTCACTCTGCCCCCCAAACCATCTTGATCGGGTTCAGGTCCAAAAGTTTGTCATAATCTCCCACTTTTTTCTTAAGTACATAATTTCATATGTGTTCATTCATAGTTTTGATGCCTTTAGTGAGAATCTAAGATATAAATTGTCCTGGAAATAAATGAATCGCATTGAATGAGGGGGTGTGTCCAAACTTTTGGTCTGTACTGTATTTCATGGTGCGAAATAAAGGTGCAGTCTATGAAATAGCATTTTGATAGTATACAGACAAGCCTTCAGATCCTGTCTGTTTTGTTCACAAGAGGCCCCTCTTGCAGTATCAGTAATCTTATCTACATCCAGATAGCATGTGTGTACAACAACATAATATATCACTGTCTAACAATTAACTATCAAGTTATAAAAGAAAATTTGTCCTAGCTAACATTTTCATATCAGCAGACATAGATATCAGTTGTGTCTAACCTCAATGGCTCTCTTAATTTCTTAATTTGGCTCTAGCACAATGGAACAAAGTTCTGGTAGAAGTTCTGATAAAGCAGTGATAAAATGAGAGAGGCAGGGAGCCCAGTGTCCAGTGCCTGGTGATAGATCCGTCTGCTCCTGCACCATGAGGCTCTTGGGCATCGTCTGCTGTCTGGCACTGCTGGGCCTCTCCTCTTCCTATACAGTAGGCTTACCGTCTTGTTCCTCTCTGGCTGTGCAACTTAGTGGCTTTCACCCAGTTTTTTGTTGTTGTTGTTTTTCAGTATTGCCTCAAACAGTCTCTGTCTGAATGTCTCGATCATTAATTTTTGTTATATTATCCATGTCTGCACTCTTATATATAAATCCCTTTAAAGTACTGTAATAACCTGCAAGTTTTGTGTGATCATTATTTTCTGTTACCTGTTAAGTTTCCTAAGTTATTATGTGCCTTTTAGGGGAATTAAGGGGTGGAGTTGAGATTTGCATGTGTGTGCATGCATATGTGTGTGTTTTTCCCTCACTATTTGGTCCTGTGAAGGAAATTAAACAAATGTTTTAATTGGAGTAGATCTAGTTGCACTAGATGTTAGATAATGGCTACTATGCCCAGAAACTAGCACTGCATACATTTGGGGAGTATACCAGATAGCTTTAATGGCAGGAAAACCAACTGGATCATAAATTATGAATTTGTGTGCTGACATATTTCATCTGTTCTCTCTCTGTGAGCTTTTCAGAAGTGTTAAACCACCTCTTTTCTATTGTTTTAAGTTGATTAAATCTGTTTTTTTTTTCTATCATAGGTAAGGAGACTCACCAGAGAGAGATGTAAGATATGAGAGAAAATTCTTACCATAGGTGCCCTATCATTGATGCTGCAAAACTGTAAATGATTTGTTAGATGCAAACGCAACTGCATTCATATTTAATGCAGATAGATAGATTTAGAAACACATAAAGTGTTATGATTAGTTTTATGAACCTGGAGGGGTTGTGTTTTTATTTTATGTTAATATTATCATTCATATAGCTCATGCCATTGATCAAGATGGGCTCATCAGACATGATATCCCATTCATCAATAAAGGTATGCTTTTCTGCATTAAGTTCATCTTAGGTATAAGGTTAATTTATGCACCAGGGATGGCCAAACTTTTCTGCTTGTGGGCCACATATTGAAAAATGTAAGCTGGCAAGGGCCGTTGTGAAATGAGGAAAACTATTTTTTTTTTTTTTTTTTTTAAATCTGTTTAAATTGAAGAGGTGATTATTTTTAGGTTGGAAAATTTGCAGGTCATCTTCCCAGTTTAATGATGGCCTACTATTGACAAACATGCCACACCAGCACTGAAGTATGACACCAGTATGATGTGTGATGGATACAGTTTAAAGTGATGTAACAAAAAGGCCACATGAAATTAAATTTGCAGGGCTGCGATTGGCCCCCAGTCCATAGTTTTGCCATCCCTGTCCTACACAGATATCATATAGGCCTATCATATGATTTTATATTAATGAAAACAATTTAGTCCATGCACATGCAAATACAACAGAATTATCCCTGCAGTTAGAACAATACCATTTGATTTTTTTGTATTTCTTTAGTATCTGACTGTTAAACCTTTATAAATCTCTCTCTTGTACACCAAAGGACTGAAAACTCCAGTTGTGCATGGTGACATTGCCCTACCTGTAAGTTTCCTATACCCACAGACACATTTTCAAGAGACATTTTTTGAAACAGCTTATGAAAGAGACACTTAAGATTTCAAATTTGATAAATGTATACTTTGTGCTGATCATTTTCTTGATAGAGATATTGATAAAAGGATATCAGAGTTCTTTTAAATGATTGTTAATGATTAGCTTCTTAAAGTCAAAGTCAACTCAGGGATAATAAATTAATATGCTAACATATCAGTATATTAGACCAAAGAGTGCACATTCTGTCCTACACTTGGACAGTTCATTATGCCAAAGGGGGATGCATCTTTCATTACCATCTTTGCTGAATCATCATGTTGTTGAAGTTGAACAGCTACATACCATCATCTTCAAAACCCTTCAAAACAAATTGGTTGCATGTATATTTATTATGTATATTTTGTGTAATCTACTGTAATCTTTATTAATCATGGAGGAAGTTGTTGGAGGAAGAATTTCTGGCACCCACTTTTTGTGGAGCCTCTGTCTTAAACTTGCACTTCTCTAATGCTTTAGCCAGGTCGTAATGCACTGGTAGACAAGGCCTACAGATGGACATTCCCCATTCCATACAAACTGCATAACTATCTTGGTAAGAGTTGTGTATACAGTATGTATGTATGTACAGTATATGTATGTGTGTGTGTGTACTGTATGTATGCATATGTATTGCAAGCATATAGTGTATGTATGTACTGTATGTATGTATTGCGTGTATATACTGTATACTGTATTGTATATGCATGTATTGCGTGCATACTGTATGTATTATGTAATGAAAATGGTGAGTTGTTTCCTTGATGTTCCAGATTTGAATGCAAAGGGGGTGATCCACCAAGTTTTTGAAACCTACAGACTCAAGTCCTGTGTGGACTTCAAACCTTATGAGGGAGAGTCGACCTACATTGAGTTTAAAAAATTGGATGGGTATGTCGCCTATCCTTGCTTGTTTATGTGGTGAAATCTCAGGGTAAACATATTAGTTTTTTGTAGATGGGTGTACTATGTGAATCAATATTTTTAAGTGTGGCATACATGACATTAGGTGTTTACTTTTTCCCTGCATAATAGCAACAAGTGGATCTTTGGCTCATTTGGTTGTTGACGTTGAGCTGTTCTTTTTCCCAGGTGCTGGTCAATGGTTGGAGACTTGAGGGAGGGCCAGCTGCTCTCCCTGGGCGAAGGCTGCGACTACAAAGGCACCATCATACATGAACTCCTTCATGCCCTCGGCTTCTACCATGAACAGTCCCGCTCTGACAGGGACGACTATGTCAACATCTGGTGGGACGACATCCTTCCCGGTAAGTTCATGTCCCTGTGCCTAAAAGAGTAGCAATAGCATTCATGCAATGAGAAAGTATCTGGAAAGGATGAATAACCTTCAGTTTAGGCCTTAAAGCAATATAATTCAGTTTCCTTTACCTTGAAATAACATCTTCCAACTAATTCTGATGTTACACACTTTACACCTTACAATACAGACAAATATCTGTTATTTGATATGCACAACTACAGTAGATAATATCAGATGGGATCTGGGTTTTTGTGTTGTTTGTTTGTTTGTTTGTTTGTTTTGGGTACTATCTTAGACATCTAATGGTGTTAAATATAAACACCAAAGCACATGTGTTGCTTTCGAATATCTCCCTAAAATATACTTTTTCATGGAGCCAGCCAATTAATCTCCTAGATCAAATGCTGCTTTGCCATTTAATTCAGACTTTTTTTGTGCTGTGTCCTTCTTTGCCCCTTTTTTCTGTCTGATGTCTCAGTATATTTATGTTTTGTTTGTGCTCTATGCTCCTTACAGGCAGTGAGAGCAACTTCGACAAGTATGACGACAAGTTCATAACAGACCAGAACACTCCATACGACTATGGGTCAGTCATGCATTACAGCCTCTACGCCTTTGGCAAGGACCCCAACAAACCCACCGTCACAGCCAAGGACCCCGAGATGAACAAGCTGATTGGCCAATACAATGACTTCAGTGACATGGACCTGCTGAGGCTGAATAGGATGTACAACTGCTGTAAGTGCAAGTTGATTTCTTTCTGAATTCCCAAGTCACAGACAGACAGACAGACATATAGACCTACCAAGAGACCGATACACAAACGGACAGGCGGGAGCTAGATGGTTACTAGATGTGTTGGCTGGATCCCAAAGTTCCTGTATAGCAGAGGTTCCCAATTTGGGGCATGCAGGCTGTTCTTTTAATTTTTGGCACTTTGGGTTGTATGTGACTTACTAGTTTTTTTCTTGAGAGGACTGACTGATTTATTGCTGACAAGGAACTACTGACAGCAATTACTATTTACAGCGTTTTACACAATGTGGAATTAGGGGGTGCAATTGAGTTCCTGTGAACATGTATGGCAATAATTAGCCAGTCAGGAGTCCTACTCATGTTATTTACATCTTTGAGGGTTTAGGACTTAGGGCTTAGTGGGAACATTTGAATTCAACCAACACTGATTGATAATGGACTTCACTTCACTTAACTTACATAATCAATCTTGATTCCTTCAGCTGCTCCCCTGACTTTGCTGGACCAGTGTGCTTTTGAGTCCACCAGCGTGTGCGGAATGATTCAGAATGACAAGGACCAAGCAGACTGGATCCACGCTCACAGCACTTCCACATCACACGACCACACTCTGCTGGGACAGTGCAGCGGTGAGTTCTTATCGGAATAAATCAAAAGTAAAAATTGAACTAAGAGAGCAAAAAAGAAACATAATCTCAAGTATTATTATCATGGTAAGTCCAGCAGAAAAGGGGCTGTTGAATCACCCAAGAAATACAGCAATAAAAAAGTTACATCATCACTAAATCTAAGTGTGAGCAATTTAGTCGAAAATATACAATCTGTTGTGATAATCCACAAATAAATTCTCATCACGTCATTGAGAATGAGTCCAGTGTTATCCAAGTTATCAAGGTGTCTGTGACTTTATGTGACTTATGTGACTCATAGTAAGAATATGCTTTGTCATACCCTTTTGTCAGGTAGTGGATCTTTCATGCATTTTCCCACAAACGTGGGTCTTCCTGACGACTCAGCCTTTTTCGAGTCCCGGATCTTGTACCCTAAAAGGAAGCTCCAGTGTCTTCAGTTCTTCTACAAGATGAGCGGTAGCCCCAAGGACAAGCTTGTGGTTTGGGCCAGGAGGGAGGACTCCAAGGGACATGTCATCTCCACCACTGCAGCAGCTACTTTCATCGGTAAGAAAAGACTCACTTGAGACGTTTTTGTTTCATTTTGCGTGATTTATTTTCCATTGCAATTAGGCTATACTGAATGTAAGCAATAAGCTCCTGTTAGGGTGTTCTCAACAGTGATTGTGAAACAGCTAAAGGGAGTAGTTGGAAGGTAGTTGCAGTCCCTCATTATTTTTTTTTTGATTTCTGAAGGTGATGATGACCACTCCTGGAAAATTGCACACGTGCCTTTCAAGATGGACGGAAAATTCCGCTATGCCTTCCAGGGTCTCCGCGGAGACCCGTCCAACTCGAAGGGTGGCATCATCATCGACGACGTCACCTTGGCCGAGACGCGTTGCCCGAGCGGCGTTTGGCGCATAGCCAACTTCAGCAAGCTTGTAGCCACCATGGCCCCTGGCGAGTATCTGCAGAGCCCACGCTTCGAAAGCCCTGAGGGCTACGGCTTCGGCATCCAGCTCGTCCCCAACTCGGAGGTTTACGACGGCTGGATGGGTGTTTTCTTCCACACGACCAGCTGGGTAAACGACCAGGTGCTCCAGTGGCCGGCAGGGAACCGCCAGGTCACCATAACGATTCTGGATCAACACCCCAACGTGCTTAGCCGCCAGACCTTCGCTCTCAGCTTCACCACAAATGAATATCAGCTCATTTATGGTATGGGACAGTAGCCAGGATATCGCCCCCTAGAGTTTCCACCCAATATTGCATTTCACAACAGTACTACTGTATGTCAGGAATTTCTCTAAAGGCTTAGATAACCTTCCTTTGGCAAATTATTAGCTGACCAGTCAGCAAACAGAGGTCTCTGACATGGCCAATAGTTTCAAGTTCCTCTGCCCATTTGAAATAAATGTCAAAAAGTCAACTGATATCACATAAGTGCTTGACAAAAACTCCTTTGTCTTGTCTCTTGGTTCCACAGGACTAATGTAGTATGGTATTGAGTATTGACTATTGTCTGTGCTGTTGCTCCAATGGTTAGGCACCAACCAATATTTCTGGGACAAGCCTGAGACGGTGGGCACATATGATCCTTCCTGCGATTGCTACCGTGGGCCCACTTGGGGATGGAACGGTTTCTTCTCCCATGAAGAACTGCAAAAGAGGAGCTACTTGAAGAATGACGATCTCATTGTCTTCATCGACTTTGAAGGTGAGCACTGATAGTTAGCAGCAGAGGCAGCTGTTTTGATTTGGGATCAGTGTGTGTGTGTGTGTGTGTGTGTGTGTGTGTGTGTGTGTCTGTGTGTGTGAGAGTGAATGTTTGCAAAATGCAGTTCCAGTGTTTCATTTCTAATAGAGGATCATATTTTGCAGATCTCACCCCTCTGGTTAACCTTGTCCAGCCAAGAGCAGGTGCTGCATAAGGAGACATGGGAGAAGAGGCAGCACTCACAATCACAACCCTTGATCACTATCACTTATATGGTGGACAATCAGTGTATAATAAGGCCATTGCAGCAAAATGCCTTGCATTTTAACAGGAATATATTTGGTGCATTTCTATGTAAGCCACCCACCCCAACACACACACACACACACACACACACACACACACACACACACACACACACACACACACACACACACAGCACCTCTTGTCTCTAAGACACATGACAACACCATTGCACCATTCTGAACACAAAGAAACGTAAGGCATGTTCATACTAAACATGATTGGATCTCTCCCTCTCTCTAAACACCCCTTGTTAGGATGTGCTCCTAACACGAACACTCTGTGTAAACACTCTGTAATGCATAAACCATCTGCCTACTCCATCACTGATTTCTCTCTCTCAACTTTGTAAAATTTAAGCTGAAACATTTACACTGCTGCAACTGTGATTGTGTGTTGTTACTCACCTTGCCTCCTGTCTGTCTGCCTTACTGATTAGCCCGTGAACCCACAAAAACAACCATGTTCAAACTGCTCTTTCATTACTCATTAAAGTGCTTCTTACCAACTGGAACACAACATGTCATGTCATTCTTATAGCCATTACTACATATTGATGTATTTACCAGACGCTTTTATCCAAAGCGACTTACAAAAGAGGGATAACAAGCTACAACACAATACATGCAAATGTCTACTGGGAGTGTCATTCGCTAATAGGGGAGCAAGTGCAAGAGTTGGGAAGTGCTAGATCAGTGCATTCCAGGTAGTTGAAGGGACTAGGACAAGAGACACTCTTGGAAGAGTCTTCAAGAGTTACTTGAAAGTAGAGAGTGCGTACCTCACTGCAAACATAGAAAAAAGGTATCTTACTCGTAGGATAATGACGATAAGACGGGGGTG
Source organism: Sardinella longiceps (assembly GCA_027497455.2). Classification (NCBI taxonomy): domain Eukaryota; kingdom Metazoa; phylum Chordata; class Actinopteri; order Clupeiformes; family Clupeidae; genus Sardinella; species Sardinella longiceps. The sequence goes on from JAODXP020000025.1 coordinate 29,026,788, forward strand.
ATATGAAATATATTATTATTGTTTTTGACTGGAATAAACTTGTCTGGGAACCACAAACAAATCAATGAAGATATCAGGTCTGGCAATGAGTGATTGATCTTGTGTTGCAGAGGCATAGCAAGCATTAGATTTGAAGTTAAATTGCAGTTAAATTGTTAAATTGCATTAAAAGCAGACAAAACTTCTTCTGAAGTTCAGCAAATGCACCATTCATGTAAACGATTGAGTAATTTCTGTTGATAATTCAGTTTGAAGGAAAATATAACGGCCATAGTTTAACCAGTTAATCATTAAAGCCCACTCCATGTTGGCCGCAGTTGTGATTGGTTCTGGGATTTTCTGTGAATTAGTAATGACCTGATATCTGGTTGTGATTGGTCCCTGGGGTTTTGGGTGGCTGCATAGCTAATAAGCTCTGATGGCCGTTGCCAGACGTATTTGCAGGGCAAATCTGCTAGTTGTGTGTCTAGGCTTTTACTGGCCTTTTCTATGGGATGCATTTTTTTTTTTTTTTGCTTTTCTTAGTGACAATTCATAGTCCACTTGAGAGGCCCTCTGATTCTTTATACTGCATGGTAGTAAATGCATAAAAGTGTATGTAATCTTCTAGTGTGGTTGTTTTATTTTATTTTATGTTCAAAGAAATGTTCAGGCTGTGCTAGACACCTAAATATATCTTATGTGTAAGGGTACATATGAGGTGACTTTGGAAGGCATTCATATCAGCAAATCATAAATCCTCACCTTGCAGTGATCTAAAATGACAGCATTGCCTTTTTGTCATAAGTGTGTAAAATATAATAAAGTGCAGAGTAAGGCAATCTGGTCATGTGTGCCACTATCTGTGAAGGCCGTCGGCGAGCTGTCACAGACACGTGTAAGCACCAAGAATTTTACTGACTTGCCTCCTCCGATCAAAGTACCACTGTGTGCTTCGGCTTTATTGTAATGTTTACACCAGTTGAATGATACATGTCAGAATCTCACAGGACTTAACATGGGCTTCTCCAGCATGAGGTGGAAAATATCAGCTTTCACACTATTCCTGTTGGTTTTGAGGGTAAGCAAAATGTTTTTCTTTTGTCTTGCATCAGTTGCTAAATTTTTATTATTGTTGCGACACTCAAATTTTTGTGAATGTTTGTTGCGTTTCTGGAATGAAAATGTTATACTGAACATGGCTCTGTTTCTGTACTCAACCAGGCTGAAGCAGTTCCAACATATTATGATAATGGTAAATATTTAATTCAATAACATGTTGGTACATTTTTTATATCAATAAAGGTATTGTTTGACACTCTTAAAAATAACTGAATAAATATTTTCAGGGGATGACGTAGACGGTGGAGAGCTAAGAGAGGATATTCCTGACATAAATTTAGGTAATGATGCACTGTGATTTTCCTTCTTCAAATACTTTTACCTGTTTACTTTTACATACATTTTGCAGGTTTGCACTGTTTATTCAATCACTGACATTAACTGCATTTAAAAAAATAATAAGTGAGTTCTCATTTTACAATCTGAATGCATGTAGCCCTTTAAAGGGCTGAATTTGCACTGCCACATTTCCCTTTGCTATTTTTCATTTCAACTAGTTTATGTCATCACATACACAGCCTGAAGTAATTTTTATTTTTGCAGCGTCAAAAAGAGATCTGTTTCAGGGAGATATTGCTGGAGATGTAAGTATTAAAGTCTAACCTACAGAAAGAAATTTTACTTATTGAAAATGTCCAGGTCTAACTGTAACTTCTGTTTGTTTCAGCCAAGAAGAAATGCTATTCTGGATGGAAACTGGAAGTTTCCTATTCCCTACATCCTGACAGACTCTTTGGGTATTAGCATGTTTTATTGATTTCTGACAGCTCATTGTATCTGCATTCAGCACTGATAGCGATGCTTACAAAGCATTTGTTGTGGAAAACGGAATTTCTGCTTGTTTCCAGAGCTGAATGCCAAGGGTGTGATCCTGCAGGCTTTTGAGATGTATCGGCTGAAATCCTGTGTTGACTTCAAGCCCTACGAAGGGGAAAGCACTTACATTTCTTTCACCAAGCTGGATGGGTGAGCAAACTATCAAACAAACATCAATAATCATTGGGCCTACAGCAGGCCCTGCTTGTGCAATCTTTATGGCCACTGTCCTTTATTGCAACATCAACATACAAGGTCTCACATGGAGAACAGATAAAAATCTGTAATGACTATAATGAACGCAAATGAGCTCTGGTTAGGATTTAATGAGGGGCATGTATAAGACTATGACTAGGATTTTTTGTTAACACTTTACATGGTGAGGTGAGTACATAACGTATTCATAACAGCTGTCATAATTGCTCACAAAGCATTCATGACTATTTAAGCATGACTCAAAACCCATACCCAACCAGTTAGAAATGTGGAAGACAGAATAGTTAAAAAATTATCCAAATAAAAGTTCAACGGTCTAAAAGCAGCATTGCTGTTTGGTTTTGAACCTGTTACCTGATGATGTCACATCTAAATATTTCATGAATTATTCAAATGACATTTATTAAACTATACTACACTATAAACACACTTAGGTCTAGGGTAAAGGTTAAGGTAGTGTCTTTTAGGCTAAGGAAAAAAAAACACAATTGAGCGAAGTATTCATAATCACTGCTGAGTTAAACATTGGGAGATAAACTATAGGGCTGACCTTGGACCCTGAAATGGTTGGAATCATTTCAATGTGGTTTGGAAAGGGAACCCATCAGAGTTTTGAAGTGGATTTTGAATAATATTGTTAAAAGAAAACACTACCTATAATGGCATCTTTTTGCAATGCTTACTTTCTTTTCTGCAACTATTTGACAGCCTAATTTTCTCTTATGTAGATGCTGGTCTTTTGTGGGTGACTTTGGAACAGGCCAAAATCTGTCCATTGGGGCCAGATGTGACACCCGTGCTATTGTTGAGCATGAGCTCCTGCATGCCCTTGGCTTCTACCATGAGCAGTCGAGGTCTGACCGCGATGATTACGTCTTAATCCACTGGGACCAAATCATTGAAGGTGAGCCGCCAGCACTCAGATACAAGGTTGCAATGAGAGCACAACTTCACACTGTTGCTCGGCTCAGAGACTCTACAAAGTTCTCCAGTGAAGTTCTCATATAGACACTGAGTTTAAGCAAAATGATGTTCATGTTCATGGTTATCAAAAGAACTGTAGCTAATCAAGATTACTGTTGGCAATATAAGTAGGAAACAAAAGTGGTAAAGCAGTGTAGTAGGCCTATGTATAGGAGTATAGGAGTAAATGTGGATGATCGGTGATGAATGTAATCTGATTTTATTTGTCACTAAATGTAAATTGTTGGTTCAACAGGGAAAGACCATAATTTTAACAAGTATGAAGATGATTTCATCACGGACTTGAACACACCATATGACTATGAGTCCATCATGCACTACCGACCATTCTCCTTTAACAAGGACCCCAACGTCCCCACCATCACCACAGCGATTCCTGCTTTCAACAATGTGATTGGCCAGCGACTGGACTTCAGTGCCGTTGACCTAGAGAGATTGAACCGCAAGTATGAGTGTGGTGAGTAGACTGCAGTTATTTCTGTAGCCCTATGGAAGACTTTATTTGAAGGTGTCTTGACGCTTAATGTCAACAAACATTCACATGAAAAAAGTGCCAATCAATATTCATGACGTGTAATACAATATATTTTTTCTACACTCTCCTCTTCAGATCGTATGTTCATTTTTCATAACAATTTTTTCTTATTTTTTTAATACATTGACAATCACACTACACGACATTCGCTTTTTATTACAATTACCATTGATTTCAAAGGTGAAGGCATTGATGATGATGATGATGATGATTTTTTATTCAGTATCTTGCAAGATATTTGTAAAATATTTCTTTAAATTCATAAGGATACTGATTGGGGAAGGCCCCTAATAAGCTACTTAATGTTGCTTTACAGTGGCAAGTTAGCATTGCTACTCTATGTATTACATTGCTCATTATTACTACATTATCAATAATAAATATATCTCCATTCTCTGCTAGCGGCTCCATTGACGCTGCTGGATCAGTTCTCCTTTGAGCAGATCAATATCGGCGGCATGATTCAGAATGAGGATGACAACGGGGACTGGGTTCAAACCGCCAGCACCACTGGCAATAACGACCACACCCTGGGAGGCCAGTGCAGAGGTAAACATGGACATTTGCTGCCTGCATCAACATATAACAAAAACAAGATCAGTGTATACATTAATTGACTTTTGATGGGAGAGAGACACTGGGTCTCATTCACCAACCATTTTTAAGAAGGAAATTGTCACTTACTATAGGCGGTTTTCAAGAGGATGTGTATTTACTTGAGCAGGTTTTTAAATGGGACGTTACAAGAGCAAATTTTAGAAGATTCTTAGGATTCATGGGTGAATGATTGCAGAGTGAGATGCATTACAGTTTAAAAGCCAAACAAGTGTTGAGCCCACCTCCATCATGTTGTTTTTTGTTTGATTGGTTCCCTATCTCAGGCCAATAGGAAGAAGTGGAAATAGCTAGCCTTGAAATCTAGACGTAATCTAGCGGCGGTAAATAGATGCTCAGCCACTACAGTACGTCTAGTAGCAAACCCTGGGAAATTTGATTGGTTGGACATCGATGGTGTTCACTAATCACAACGCTGTATGTGTTTAGGGTGGGATTCTCCGGGAGTCTTTTGAATTGGTGTTTACATATTGTTCGTTCCTCTGATTGGTCATCCTATTGCGTGCAGAAGCAGTTTGAAAGATAACTGCATTGTTCCGCCCAAAAATTAGTTCGGTCTATCTATGAATGCCAGACTATAAATTTCAATGTTGTAGGATGGCTTGCCAGGCTACCTACTGGCCTGCCTGAAATGCATAGCAGCAGGGGCGTCGTAGTGGGGGGAAAATGGGGACTGGGTTATTAGGGCCCCAAGTGGTTAGAGGGCCCTTAAGGATTCTCAAAGTATATTCCAAGGGGCCAGGGGGGACCCTTGGCCACTGTTTGTACATAGGGCCCAGAATTTGGTGCTAAGTCCCTGCATAGCAGAGCAGAGCAGAATGGATGAAAACCAGACTAACCTTTCCCATCATGCCCCATGACAGATGCTGGCCTCTACATGCACTTTGACACGTCAAAGGCAACAGTAGGGAAGAGTTCTCTGCTGGAGTCACGAATCCTGTACCCAAAGAGGAACTATCAGTGCCTACAGTTCTTCTACAGGATGATGGGGGCCGCTGGTGACAAATTGGTCATCTGGTTGCGCATGGATGACGGCACAGGGGAGGTTCGCAAAGTGAAAAAAGTGCACACCTTCACAGGTAACGTACTGTAGGTGTTTTTGTTGTTTGGTTTTTATCCCATAATCCTGTTAGAGGCAGTACATTACAGAAAGCTTGTTTACTGCTCTTTTCAGATGCAATAATCTAATGTCAAACCAGACTTTTGAAAAATAATAATATTTTTTTTTATCCATTCTTTCCTGCAACAGGTGATGGGGATAACTCCTGGAAGATTGCTCATGTGCCCCTGAGCAATGGGCTGAAATTCCGTTACTTTTTCCAGGGCATCGCGGGAGTCGCAAACCAGGCTTCAAGTGGCATCTCCATTGACGACATCACTCTTACAGAAACCGCATGCCCCAGTGCAGTGTGGCAGATAAAAAAATTTAGTGAAAATTTCGCCTCTGCAACAGTTGGCTCCAAAATCAGCAGCGGTCGCTTCTACAACTCCGAAGGTTATGGGTTTGGGTTCAACGTCTACCCAAAAGGTCGAGATGCCGACTCAGCTGACTATCTTGGTGTGACCTTTAACCTTTACAGTGGGGAGAATGACGGTGTATTGGAATGGCCGGCTGTACATAGGCAGGTCACAATCACTGCCATGGACCAAGACCCAGATGCCACCCTCCGAATGTCCAATAGCCGCAGCTTCACCACTGGTATGTATAGATTAACCTTATATATGTGGTGTGCATATACATGTATACAGGATATAAAATTTACTTTTTGACCTACCTGCCAATAGGAGGTAAGGCCTGATCATTTACCGGCCAAAAAATATTTTTCCTGCCCACTGAAAATTTTTTTAGGGTGCTTTTTAGAACAACTTTACTCTCAGGTGTCTCTACAACAAAAGCCATAATACACACAAGTTCAGAATGTTTTTTTAGCAAATGGTTATCTAAACTCAACTACCACGGCGCCTACTGACTCCGCTCATTTCATTTCACATTAATGACGAAAGTCATAGGCCTATATGAAGCAGTCATATTTCAGTATTTTTACCCGCATTTGGACGGTGGCGGGTGCTCATTTTAAACCCTGCATGTATACCAATCTTCTGTCGGGCTAAAACTGCTCCAATGTCTCTCTGTATCAGCAATGCTTGTAAACATTTGCAAATTTTACAGTACAGTACCACTGGGAACTTGTGCAATGTAGAATGTACCTACACCTGCAATTTTTTAAAAAAATACAACCATTTTTCTGTGCTCAACAAATCTTGGATCCCAAACTCCCTTACTACCTTGAATAATGGCAACATTACACTTGAATGACACTGCCTGTATTACAGGTGGCAACCTCTCAGATTGTCAAAAGGCTACAACTCTGGTGTCCGTTTCCCAAAAGAATAGTAAGCACCTAGTAGGCAAGTAAACAATGGGAGTAAATGGGCATTGCAACCAACAAGGTTGCTAATTTACTTACCATCAAGTCTTTTGGGACACGGACGACTGGTTTCCTGATCCAGCCATGTCTCCACGTTAATGGACCCCAGTTTAACAGGCCTGTTCGCTCTTTTTTTTTTTTTTTTTTAGTGTGGCCCTCAGTTGAGATCCAGAAAAGTCAGCTCTTGACGTGGCCTTTGACTGTGTCTTAATTTACCTCCCCTCTAGACTCCAACTACAGGTGGAATAGGCCAGGGGCTGAGAACGGCACCTGGGATGCCACCTGCTCGTGCTACAAAGGCCCTGAGATGGGCTGGGGCACCTTCATGTCTCACCTGTACCTGAATAGGAGAAGCTTCCTGAAAAACGACGACCTCATCATCACAGCTGACTTTGATGGTAGTTTGATTTGATTATTTGATCCTATGGTTTATTGGACTAGAGATGTAAAGCTTGAGTAATGGCATGAAGGGACCTTAAAAAAGTGGGCATCGATTATTTCAGACCCATAAATGATTACTCCGATGTAATGGTATTATATTTGTAAATGCAGCAAGTTTACATATAAAACTTGCACAATTAATGTAAAGCATACACAATTCAAAATGAAAAACATGCTTCATGTAGAAGTAAAAGTTTTCATGCTTGAGATGGACCAGATCATGACCTGGCAAAAAGAAGAATTTATCTGCTGCAGTCTGAGTTTAGCCATTATGTGTCCACAGACCTGACCCACCTACTGAAGACTGAGGTGCCTGTAGTAGGACCAGCCCATGGGGAAGAGAAGGGCGGAGCGCTGGAAGAGGTGGCCAGACACAGGGAGGCCCGTGCCATCACCAACCCCTGCTCCCCCAATCCTTGTCTGAATGGAGGAGTGTGTATGGAGAAAGACGGCCAGGCCACATGCAGGTCAGTATACACACACACACACACACACACACACACACACACACACACACACACACACACACACACACACACACACACACAAACACACGCACATACAAAAAAAAACTAGTGCTGTCAAACGATTAAAAAAATCAATCTGATTAATTTTGCAATGATTAATTGTGATTAATCACTTTTAATCGCAACTCATTTCCTCCAGAAAGAATTTGGATGCTAGGGTATGTTGGATCCTCATTTTGCCCTGTAAAGACCCTGATACTAATGTTCTTCTCAAATGGGGCAATTCACACCTGTTCTCTACCCCCAAGGATTCCCTAAACATGTTGTTGGACAGTCAAGAGCTAGGCCATAATCTTTGTATAGTTTGACTTGATAGCCGAGCCATTTTCTATCTGAAATTGAACATAATACATGCCATAAAATGGAACCTTATTCATCAGGATTAATCTGAGTTAATTTTTTTAATCTGAGTTAATTTTTTTGGATTAATCACGTGATTAATCTGTTAATTTTGCCAGCACTAAACAACACACACACACACACAAACACACACACACACACACACACACACACACACACACACACTCTTACCAGGCAAGCACATACACACACACACACACACACACACACACACACACACACACTCTCTTACCAGGTAAACACACACACACACACAACACACTATTCGGTCTTCAGTGTAGTGCTACTGTGTTGTGTGGGTCTGTCCACTATACAGAAATGTTATTGGTTATGCATCACAGTCCGCACATACAGCACAGCAGTTCAGATTTAGTCATAATGGCACAAACATTGCTGCTTTAAGCCGCAGTCACGTTTGTTTCTGTTCTATTTACATTTATATGTCCAAACATGCCCTAGACGTGGCTCAAACCTTGCCTTCAGTGCTCCTGTGTGTGTGTGTGTGTGTGTGTGTGTGTGTGTGTGTGTGTGTGTGGTGGTCAGATTTTCCCAGTTTCCAGTTTTCTGGATATCATAAAAAAAAAAAAAACAAATTGTAACATCACTGACTGCAGCCAAAATGTGATGGTGGATTTTCTTTCCTGGGCTGGACAAGGATGACGGGGGCATATGCACGCACAGTAACACCTACGTCAAGTTAAACACACTTGTGGTATAATTTGCATATGTACCTGGATATGAAAAGGATGTCACACACACACATACAGAATGAGAGTACATAGGCTTACTGATAATTAGTTATGATCAATATTTAGACACAATGCCTCTTTGTAGTTATGGAAATAGCTGTGATGTGAAAGTGACACCCTGTATTCTCTCCCTCTCCTCTCCCTATGTTTATTCACAGGTGTGCCTCTGAAAAGTCCACATTCTATACAGGTGACATGTGCCAAACTCGTCAGGTTGCAGGATCGGTTGTGGGGGCTCTGGTGGGTGGGGTCGTGGGCTCCATGGTGCTGCTTCTGGCCATATTTGTAGTTATCCGCCAGAGAGCATAAAACTTAGATGCAGGATGAGTTCCTCCTCACTATCTTTCCCTCTTTTACATTGTCATTCCCTCATTTCTCCCGCAGTACATGCAGTACATCATTTCTCACAAGCAGAAAATCTCCTGACAATGCTGTTGTTCAAACGCATACATTGTAAAATTATATTTATAGCTACTCAATGTTTGTAGTACCACTTGTATTAATTAAAAAAAATTGTGTGTAATATATGAGTTTGCTGTTTTAAATAGCGAATGTGTTCAGAAATAGAAGGACTTCATGAACCATATCTGGTGTTAAAATAAAGAATTAAGGAAAACCCACAATGTTGATCACGAAACACTAGATGTCATATGCTGATGGGTAGAAATGATGCTGAAATCTCGCATTTACAGTACCTAGGTTGCCTAGTAACAATGCAAGAACTCCCCCAAACCCCCATCTGCTTTAGTTTTTTATTCAGCTTTGTAACTGTAACAGTATAGATTCTGTGAAAACATACCTTAGACATAATGCCTTCTAGTCATTACCCACAATATTTTATGATGCCTTTATGATATAACATGTTATTCAGGTTCAATTCTTCAGTTCATGTTAAAAAGCACAAAAGCACAGAATGATTACTTTTCAGTGATTTATTCAAATACAAAAACTCAAATACAATAAAAATGGAATTACATAAAACTACATGACACAAAAACTAGCAACTAAAGATCATCAAATTAATGTCAATATTCATACTGTATACAGTCATGTCAATAAACAACAGTTTTAGATGCTTCATCTAGATGAATGCATAGAATACCTCAGGTCAGGGTTAGGTTAATTGACAAAATTATTCAATTTATTTCATTATAGGCCTACACATTAAGTCATTGTTATTTTGAATCTTAATAGGAAATCCACATGAATCAACTTTGAATACATAACAACACATCATCTCCTATTGCTGATTGTCACTTAATTAGTCAGTGCAAAAAAATATTGAAAGGTAATTTCAAATAAGTGTACTTGTGAAAGTAAGTGATCCCCACTTTATACCTGAAAAAATGCTGGCTATGATTACAAAACTCTTTGGGCTTTGTTGTATCATCAAGTAAACCCTGATGAATCTTGCCTGTGGGCCAGTATTCCAGACCTTATGTACAAAAAGAGGCCAACAACATGAACAGTGCATGGGGATGAGTGGATTAAGAAAACAGGAGAGAGGAGAGGAAGTATGATAAATATTTTTGTCCACAATATAAAACAGCTTTGATGTGTCTGAAGTAAATAATAAAGAAAATACTGTACCTGTGTCAGAAAAGAGATCAGTGCTTCTTCTGGATGGATGATGATGTAAGGTTCCTTTTGCTCTCACTTATCTCTTTTGTCTACAGGTGGAAAATAACATTACATCAATGATTAGCTATGTAAATGTAGGGTAGAGGATTTCAATGTTGGCAATGAGAGGGACTCACCGAACAATTAAGACGCTTTTTGACTTCATTAAGAACCTGAGAAATTAAATGAGATAGAGAGTTACTAAGGGATTGACCAAGGGAAAAAAAGCTAGGTGACTAAAACTACAACTCTTTATAAAAAACAAAATGACCCGACCTTTCTCTCCCCTAGCAAACCAGTTAGCAAAATGAATAACCCCTGTAAAAACAAGTATATGAACACACAAAAAAAGCAAACAGTGAGCAATGCCATAATTGATAAATGAATAATCAATTTGTAATCTTATTATGAAATCAGTATTCAAATAGAACATATTGGGAAAAGTGTACCTGCAGTGAGTTTGTGACAGTGAAAGCATAGTGCACCAACTTTGATATAGTTCCATCGTTGACATCCAATATGAACACAAAAAATCCTAGCGCCCAAGTCACACCGAAGACAGGAGTCAAAACAGCAATCACTTTCATGATACTTCTAGCTACCTCCTTCTCGTCAACCGTGCTCTCAGAAATCTGGGGCCTCAGATGTGTCACAATCACTTTCACCATGGTGAACAGGTTTAGCAGAATGATGACTCCCACTGGTATCAGAAATGCATAGATTGAACCCTCCATTGACTGGACATAGTCCAACCAGCATGTAGCTTTATTGTGGTAGGCGCCTGAGGTCTGATCGTAGTATACGTATGTGACTGCCACAGTCACCATGGGGCAGATGTAGCCAGTGACGAAAGACAATAAGAAGAAGGTCTTTCTCCTCACGGGGGAGAAGACAAAGACAAGTTGGTGGAGGAGCACCATGCTTAGGCAGAACATCCAGAAGAACATCACTAGGTAGAAGAAATGCTTGGCCACTGCCATGATGAGGCACCAGGGCTCTTTGAAATCCTTCACAAAGAAACCAACCAAGAAGCAGATGTTGGCCAGGAGTAGGAATACTGCTATGTTTAGCAGTGACGTGTGACGGAAATATGCAATGTTAGTCTTGGTTACAGCATTCCATACAAGGCACTCCACGGATGTGAAGATGACTAGGGAACAAATGGAGAGCACAAGCCCAACCAAGGTCATTTCAGGAAGAAAGAGCAAATCAACAGGGTTCCTCGACATGAGCGCAGAAAAGGAGAGAACCCTGGATAGCCTGGGGGTGCTAGAGGTGGTACTGGTTTTGGGCACTTCACGGGAACACTCACACTTTGCCCGACTGTTGTCATCGCCTGGATGCCATGTACAGCCCTTGTCGCTCCATTCGTTTTCACTGGTCTCCCGCCACACACACTTTATCCCGTGATTGTGCGGCCTTTTCTCCTCCAGAGGAAAATCTATCTTGGCTATGTCCATAGGATTGCTCGAATTGCCTTCCAGAGCAATGGTCACCATTATGTTACCACAATTATATGCCTCACTAAAATTATTATGAAGTTTTTCAGTCAGATTCTTAATTACCAAAACCTTGGCCTGTTGTTCTGAGTCTGACAGCTCCAATTTAACATTAAAAATTGATTTAAGGTGGATGATGTCTGCTTGTTGCGATTGAAATTGTATGAGTGTGGTATTATGTCCGATACTCTGGTTTACTTGGATGTTTTGTAACAGTCCTTCAATAGACATCAGATAGTTCATAGACAGGTTCTCCTTAGATTCTTTATTGCCTCCGTCCCAGTCCATAGATAGAATGTTGTTTGCTGAATCTACAAAATCCTGAAAGAGATTGTTGTGCATTATTTCTATTCTTGCAATAAGTGAATAATTCTATATCTGTACATATTTCTACTGATTATTTTTTCATTAAATAGGTTGAGAAGCTACAAAGGGTAACTGACTTACATCCATAACTGAAGCATTCACTATATTAATCATGGATGTCGCATTTGCCATTGCATTTAGAATATTGACGAAGGCCTCTACATCCCCGAATGTTGTATCATAACCAGGATTACTAATGTTCTTCAATTCAGTGAAAATTTCTGTGGCTTCCTCAACAGTATTTCCATACCCAGCAGCAAGTTTCTGAGTTAAAACACACACACACACACACACACACACACACACACACACACACACACACACACACACACACACACACACACACATGCACAAAAACATGCTGGATAATAAGGACTTTGTTGTCATTGAATGCTCTTGATATAACAAATTTTGAAACAAGTGAAGTGTGGAATTGTTAAATGGAGTGGCATACTGTACCTCCGATGACTCAAGCAAATTCTTGACTTCATCTCTCACACAGTAGTCAAACACATTCCCCCAGTCACCTTGTTCATTACAAGTGCGACTTTTATTTCCAGTTCTTCCTGAACCACAATCATTTCGAGTGGCTGTGGACCCAGCCTTTGTTTTTGGCCATAGGCCGTCACTTTCACAGAATTGTTGTCCATCTTTGTAAAAGAATGATTTTGATATTTATATTAGATTAGATTTTTAGATAAGATTGTCTTTAAAGGATAGTTCCGGAGTAAGTTTAAGCATAGCCCTGTTGCACGAGCCATCTAACAGCAACAGATTTAGCATGGAGTGAAAGAATTTGGAACAACATAGACCGAACACTCACGCAGAGCACTTTACATTGAGTCAAAGGTACCAGATCTTACTTTCGGTTTCAAATAATGAGTTTCCATTGATTCAGTGTCAAGTGCTTGTTCACTTCTGTGTTCGTGTTCAGTCTATGCTGTTCCAAATAATTTTGTTCCACTCGCTAACTAGTGCATTTAGCCGGCTGGTTCAACAGGGATATGCTTGAAATCACTCCGGAGCACCGCTTTGATGTCCCCTAGGGGCAATTTGTTGCACAGCAATAGCCAACATAAATGTACAATCAGACACAGCTCATACACACAACAATCACACTGACAATAAAATCACAAGCTCATGACCAGCACATAAGCAACAATAGATCTGATGATAGCATAAATAGAGAATAACAAAAGTTTAAGCCCAAGACAAGACATGGATGCACAAATAACTGGAAGACCTAGAGGTTATTCAGGATCCCAACAGCTACTGGAACAAAGACTTTCAAGTATCTATTGGATCTGGCCCACTGGTCCCCTTAGTGTTTAGAAAACGATTAAAAGAACTGTTGCTTAAGTGTCACTTACTTCTTAGGACTGGAACCTTTACGCTAACATCATAAGTTTCATTATATTTGTCATAGACCGTACATGTTACATCATATGAATCAAGTGTTTCATCATCACAGGGAATGGTCACAGTCTGTGATGTCACTGCAACAAAGATCATATGAAGAATTGTAGATCTAAGCATAGAAAATTAACAGATTATGTTGCCTGCATTTTGTCTCTTATTTACAGAGTTTTATGTATTAAATGTAACATTGCCTTGGGGGATGGGTCTCTGTGGTAAAGCTACATACCCATTTCTTTTTGACCATTCCATTCCAAAGTGATGTTGTAGTCATTCAGTGAATGTGATGAAATATCACAACTGGCATTGATTTTAACATTGTTGTCATTGTTGCTGCAGTCTGCAGTCTGGGGGTCGCTTGCCATGGTGATTTCAGGGCGTTGTGGTATATTTAACTCTCCAGAAGCCTTATGGGAAATTGAGTCCTTTTTCCAACTGCAACTATACATACCTGTAGTAATAGACAGCCATTATTCACCATTCACTGAAAAAATGTTTAGGGCCTAGCAAGTCTCAGAGTTAGAGTGCCAGCAGCCAAAAACAAACAAACAAAGTCAAACAAACAAACAAACAACAGCAACAACAACAGAAAAAACAGAAATATTCTATTGAGGACATTTTCTTGTAGTTGTTTTATAATATGTCATTCACAAACACAGTCATTTCTGAATCTTTTCTGAATTTTGGTCAGACATATGAGCATACCTGCCCAAGCATCTTCTTGCAGCTCCAGCGTTGTGTCTGACTTTGATTGACATTTGACTGTTGCTTGTGTTCCATTAGTAATGCTTATTTCTTTTCCATTCCTAATGACAGACCAGCTCCAGCAGATCAGCTCAGTCATTTCTTCTTCCATGGAACATTGTAATTGATAAGGTATGGCCTTTTCAGATATTATTGACATCTCAGCCACTCCTGTCCAACAAGGATAATGATCACAGGTTGAGGGCTTGTTTACTTGTAAGTTGTATCTATATATTTAATTAGGGTTTTATTTTTAATCCATTTGGGCCTCTCATTCATATATAGCCACCTTGAAAAGATATCTTTCAAAACACACTCCAAAATTAAAATATTGTAAAATGTTGGATTCTGTAAATAACATTATGTTTATATGAATATATAGATGCATGTAAACAAGGTCTTTGTATTGATAGCATTCTGTTGACCAATGGCTCATGATGACTACCGGTAGCTCATTGAGCTCACTACACGTACTGTACACATGGGCTACACACTGTACATACTCAGAATACTAGAAATCTGTGTGCCATGCCCTCACCTTTCGATTCAATATTTATTGTGGCACCACTCAAGTTGGACTCCAGTTCACGGATCAGGTCTTGAAGTTGGCGAGTCTTAAATATTGCGTAGAGTGTCACATTAAATTCAGCAGTGAAATTGTCAGGGCTTTTATCAGAAAGAAACAAATATAGGAAGAATAAAAAAAAGAGAGAGAGAGAGAGAGAGAGAGAGAGAGAGAGAGAGAGAGAGAATGAAAATTATTAAATTTATGTAAAAAATACAAACATTACCATGTGATTTAGGGTCATTGTCTGCTGTTTATGTAAAATTAAAAAAAAAAAAAAAATTGTCAGGAAGAATCTCCTACCTCACTTTGACCGTGGAATCGTTGAATCCACTGAGTCTATGAAAGGCAAATTTTATCTGAAAATAAAAAATAGGAAATAGAACAAACCACTCTGAAACCAATAAGCTCAATAACCTGCATTGCGTTAAAAAAAAGCTATTTCATCTGTGAGTGAAGAAACTTGAGCTTACCATTTCCTCAAGCTCTGCCTGCTTAAATGATTCAGATTGATTCAGTGATTCAGATTTAATTTTCCCTGCCAGTTCAACTTTGTTGAGAATGCAAAAGGAGATTTTTGAAGGATTAAATACACTTAGACATTTTTTTTAATGTGTCCATAATGTTTCAGCTTGTAATGTTTTTGAATGTAATGGTCACTAAAGCAAGCATATTTACCATTTTCTTTGGGGATGCACAAAGGGGCATAGTGTGAGATGTCTAATGCACACTCAGCTTTATTGCAACAGTGTAAGTCTTTCTCACACACAGCGTTATCCCAGACATGTTCAGACTCGCATCCACATTGCCACCTTTTATTGCCACTGTCCTGACAGCCTAGAGACACACATTAGTTCAACAGTCTTTTGAGCCCTGCCTGGAAGGCATTATCTTAACCCCTAACCCTAACCTGAATCCCCTTAACCCTCACCCTAATCCTAGATTTGTTGAGTGGAGCGTGGGGTTATGCCTTGCAGACAATGCTTCCTGGAAGGCATTGAGGAATCAAAAAAGCATTTTCCCACATAATATTAGCAGGGTCAGTCCATTTAGTCAGATGCCCAAATTACCAGATTACTTTAGATGACTTTAGATGCATTTCGATTTAGGCTTTATACACATGTTGCCATTTTAATTAAAGAACAAACAAAAAAACAAAACATATTTTTCCTCTAAATCTAAAGCTAAATTTGAAACATGATCTTGTGTGTGTGAAAACTGCAAGATACAAGATTCACTTCACTGTTTTAAAAAGCAGAGTTTAAATCAGCAAAGTAAAGTGTTTGACCCTGCAACAGCCTGTATAACTAATAAAAATATTTAGATTTATGAAGAGGTGATGTAATCTGTTCACAACAGTGCAAGTTTGAATACATGACAATTTTACAAGAATACTGTGGGTGGTTGATATCCAAGAAATTGATATCACAAATAAAATTAATTTTATTTATACTCACTTGCTACTAGCTGCACGTCAGTAATTTTTCCCTTTGGATTCATTAAATAATACACATACATATTCAACAAATCTTGCAGATCGCCATTGTTTGTAAAACTCTCAATCATAAACTCTCCTGCAAAAATGTCAGGTCCTAAAAATGCAAACAAATTACAATTTTCATCTTACAACCATACATTCCAGATACAGGCCTGTAGAACCTGATAATGTAATAATTACCCAATTATGTAATAACTCCTGTTATTAGGTTGATCTGATATCACCAAGTAATTACTGATCCAGGATCAACATCAAAGTTGTTGGTCCAGGATCAATGTTACAGGTGACCAATCAGGGATCATTTGTGATTGATGATGTCATTGCCCTGCGACATGAAAAATATTCAAATTTCCCTCTCTTTTTACAACTGACCATTTTGTCAGTTGAGCCTACAGGACTTCTGACAGAGCTCCACAGTTTTCTCAAAGCAGAGGAACGATTAATCAAAAATTTCAATTTCAATTTCAAACCAATGATTTAGATACTTACTTTTTTCTATTTCAAACCACAGATTTAGATACTATCCACTAGCTACAGTATAACATTAAAAATTGTGGTGGGTTAAAAATAAAAAATAAAATTTAGATGCTAACCACTAGCTACAGTATAACATAACAATTGTGATTGGTTAAAAATAAAAAATAAAATAAGATAAAATATTGGTGAGTACTTTTTTTAGTGGATTGCTAAAAGCTCAGGGGTGTGTTTTTTGAAAGCATAGGCGTACTTGTTAGTCAGTTAGCATCTTGAGTAGTTCAAATGGGCTAACATATTTAGCAACTATGACAGCTAACATAGTTAACAACTAGCTAACATAGTAGCTAACATAGTTAGCAACTATGGTTTAGGGGAAATACACACCTACTAGTGATCCAGGACCATTGTTCATTTTACTGCTCAAAGTGATCCAGGACCATTGTTTGTTTTTCCGCTCACAGCGATCCTGGACCATTGTTCATTTTCCGCTCACCAATAGTGATCCAGGACCAGTTTATTTTACCGCTCTCAGTGATCCAGGACCATTATTAATTATTCATTTTACCGCTCTCACAGCGATCCAGGACCATTGTTCATTTTACCACTCACAGCGATCCAGGATCGAGGTTTATTTTAATAGATTTCTAATCAGTAAACTGCAAAGCTTTGATAGACAATTTAGTACATTTAATTCTTCGTCAAAGAAAGACCAGGAGAAGGGTTACATTTAATCCATACTAATTGCAAATTCATAAATCCATTGCATCAAAATAAAACCATGATAAAGAATAAAAAGCATGATATCGGATGGATAAAATAAGCAGTGGTCCTGGATCGCTGTGAGCGGTAAAATGAACAATGGTCCTGGATCGCTGTGAGCGGTAAAATGAACAATGGTCCTGGATCACTTTGAGCAGTAAAATGAAGAATGGTCCTGGATCACTGTGAGCGGTAAAATAAACCACGATCCTGGATCGCTGTGAGTGGTAAAATAAACTTCGGTCATGGATCGTTGTGAGCGGTAAAATGAACACTGGTCCAGGATTACTGTGAGCGGTAAATAAACAATGTTCCTGGATCTCTTTGAGCAGTAAATTAATGATCCAGGATCACTGTGAACAGTAGCCTACATAAACTGGTCCTGGATCGCTGTGAGTGGTAAAATAAACTTCGGTCCTGGATCACTGAGCAGGTAAAATAACCTTTGATCCTAGATCGCTGTGAGTAGTAAAATGAATAATGGTCCTGGATCGCTGTGAGAGCGGTAAAATGAATAATTAGGCTAATAATGGTCCTGGATCACTGTGAGCGGTAAAAGAAACTGGTCCTGGATCACTATTGGTGAGCGGAAAATGAACAATGGTCCAGGATCGCTGTGAGCGGAAAAACGAACAATGGTCCTGGATCACTTTGAGCAGTAAAATGAACAATGGTCCTGGATCAGTAGTAGGTGTGTATTGTGTATTTATTAACTATGTTAGCTAGTTGTTAACTATGTTAGCTGTAATAGTTGCTAAATATGTTAGCCCATTTGAACTACTCAAGATGCTAACTGGCTAACAAGTATGCTTTCAAAAAACACACCCCTGAGCCTTTAGCAATCCACTAAAAATAGTACTCACCACTATTTTATCTTATTTTATTTCATTTTTTAAAGTTTTACTTAAGATATTTTATTTTATTTTTTATTTTTAACCAACCACAATTTTTAATGTTATACTGTAGCTAGTGGTTAGCATCTAAATTTTATTTTTTATTTTAACCCACCACAATTTTTAATGTTATACTGTAGCTAGTGGTTAGCCTAGTATCTAAATCTGTGGTTTGAAATTGAAAAAGTTAGTATCTAAATCATTGGTTTGAAATTGAAATTTTTGATTAATCTTTCCTCTGCTTTGAGAAAACTGTGGAGCTCTGTCAGAAATCCTGTAGGCTCAAAATGGTCAGTTGCAAAAAGAGAGGGAAATTTGAATATTTTTCATGTCGCAGGGCAATGACATCATCAATCACAAACGATCCCTTATTGGTCACCTGTAACATTGATCCTGGACCAACAACTTTGATGTTGATCCTGGATCAGTAATTACTTGGTGATATCAGATCAACCCTGTTATTATACGGGTCTCTAGAACGTTGAGGGAGGCTCCATTCACTTTCAATGGGACTCCTCAACGTTCGCAGGTCAGTTATTTTTGTATAATGACCGCTGAAAAAGTATAATGACCGCTGTCAATGGCAACAGGTTTTTTGCTTGAGATTCACGTCTCCGTATCATTCCGCGCATAGAGATCAACAATGAAAGTGAAAGGACATCAGCTGCGTTCTATAGAATGTTTCAAGTTGAAGCGTCTTTGCGAACTATTTGTTTCTCCGCAGAAGCCATGAAACGTTAACAAATTAAATGTAAAAGACGTTTCTGTAAAATATTACATCGTTGTGTTGGCAAGGACCCATATAATAAGCGGGATAATGTATTGTCCGCCGGTCATTATAGAAAATATTTCCCTTGAGGACGAATCAGAGACCTCCGCGCTCAGGAAATATTTTTCTATAATGACCGGCGGACAATACATTATCCCTTACATAATGTAATAAAAACTCCCTCATAAGTCCCTAAAACATGTAATAAAACCTGATAATGTAATAAATCCTGACAATGTAATACGGTGCATTTCCCAATAATGTAAAAGTCTGCATGCTGATCATGTAATAAAATGTTACATTACATTTCCAGTATTCCAATTTTTACATTATAAGGAAATGCTCCGTATTACATTATTGGGATTTTATTACATTATCAGGTTTTATTACATGTTTTAGGGACTTATGAGGGAATTATTATTACATTATCGGGAGTTATTACATTATTGGAAATTATTACATTATCAGGTTCTACAAGGCCTAACAATATTATTAACGACACATATTGACTTCAGAAGTGCACACAAATTAGTCTGCACAAAGGCTGATGACTTGACTAGATAGTGAGTGGAATGAAAGAATTTGGAATAACAGAGACCTAACGCAAGCACAAAAGTGAACAAGTAGTTTACATTGAGTCAACGGAACCTAAGATCTTACTTTCGGTTTCGAATGTTGTAGGTTCCATTGACTCAATACAAAGGGCTCATTCACGTTCGCATTTGCATTTGGCCTATGTTGTTCCAAATTCTTTCATTCTAATCCCAGACTCATGCAACTTGAATTACACCAAACTTTTGCTGGAACAAAATGTTTTACCATATGGCCAATATGATTTCAATTATGAAACACAGGCAAGGTAGCCAAGCTTTTTTGGATGTGTAGAACGAAGACAAAAATGATGCCTACCAACTTCTTTTGGAATGCAACATCGGTAGTCCTCACACACCTCGCCCCTCCATACACTGCCAGACTCACTGCAGTTGCATGTGTGGTTGTTTCCCTTTGTCTCACATTCTATGTGCATTTGAGAAAGATGTTATTTGAAGTTATTTTTCTTTTTCTTTTTAAGATATTTTTGGGGGCTTTTTGCCTTTAATCGGATAGGACAGTATAGAGATGGACAGGAAACAAGTGGGAGAGAGAGATGTGGTGGGATCGAAAAATGACCTTGGGTCGGACTGGAACCCAGGTCCCCAGAGTAATGGTATGTTGCTCTACCCCACTGAGCCACGGCGCCCCCATCTTAAGTGATTTTAAATGTGAATTACTAGGTCATGATGATTATCATGGGAATGTCATGAGGGGGTGATATTGTTGGTGATGATTATAAATGAAGGTATTTGATTTGGTTTACTCATTTAGCACACAATAACATCATTGGTGAGGGAGGGAACAAAGCCCTTGCTTTGATTTCACAATCCAGTTTTGGGTTTTACTGACCTGCAAGTGGCTTAGCGGAATCAATTTTTGTGTTATTGGGATATGTCGTTGTGAGGATGTGTAGAGGTAGATTCAGAAATGTTCCCTCAGCAATGAAACCTCCAATATATACTTCTGTAGAGTCTGAAAAACACGTACAAATGTTTTCGGTAATAATAATAATAATAATAATAATAATAATAATAATAATCATCATCATCATCATCATCATCATCATAATAATATAAATAATAAAAAACAGAATATTGATTAAGCAGAGGAGAATGGTAGAATTTCAGACAAGACTTACCTGCAGGTGTTGCCTGTTAATTAGAGACAAATTAGTCAAGAGGTCGAGGTCAGACTTAAACTATTCAAAAAATGTATTGAGAAGAGTGACATGTCTTACTGGTACATAAAAGATGAGCAGGCAGTGAAGAATAAGGCCAACGTTTGAAAACATTTTGGTCCTACAAGAAAGAATAATTGCAATGAGCCTTATAACACAAATAGATTTAGGCCAATATCAATGAAGTCAAATGATGAGTCTTAAACCCTGAAACACCACTAACAAATTTGAAATCGGTTTGTCATGAAATAAAAACAAAAATATTGCCTGAGAACCTGCCAATAGTGGGATGAAATAGAGCTGTAGAGCTGAATGGGGTGACATAGGTTACGCTATTACTGTGACCCAGATAGGATCGAGGCTGATAATTTCCTGTTGTGTACAGTAGACTTCTGGTCAGGCCCGTTTCTAGCCTTTTCGCTGCCCTAGGCCAGTTCCTACACCAGGCATCGCTGCAATTGATTGGATAATGAGGTCATTGGATGTGCCATGGGCATCCAACGGCTTTCACTCTTGACAATCTACAGCAAGTACCATCTGTTTCACACCTGAACATTCCGACATTCTAAGATGGTAAACTGAACATTCTATCATTGAAATGCATTGGATTTATGCCTCTTTCTCACTTGAAAAAAATGGGTAATAACATTTCAAACAAGTTAAAATTCACTTTCTTTCAAATAATACATAAACCGCTCACAAAAAGTAAGGAAACTTGACTTTGGCCCATTATATCTCCCCTTTCATAATACCAACCCCTAAAGTGTTTTATATTATTTTCGTCGCTGATTCGTCGCCTTTACAATGAGGTATAGCTTGTAAGCATCGGGCAATCATGGAAAGCACAACACAGCCAAACGTGTGAGAAGTACCAACCAAAAATGTGCCAAAATGGCCAGTAATAGGGTTCTGCTGCATATGATTTTGGGCTTCAAGTGCTGCCAGATGAGTGGAAGTCACTGGTGTGCCTAAATTAGCACCTGAGTATGAGTTCTGCAACTTGTTGGGTTTGTGGTTTCTCCTAGCAGCAACACCGGTAGAAAGATGCCACATTTGTTCCTTCAGAATGGGGCCTGTGCAATAGGGCAACCTGAGGCTGGTGTCCCAGCATGTAGTGGCAGCATCATTGGTGTCAGTCCTGGTACCATTTCCAAACTTAGGACCAAGTTCCATGAGACTGTAGAAGCCAAAGACAGACCAAGACGTGGCCGTCTCAAGAGGACAACACCCCAAGAAGAACGGTTCCTCACTTTTGCTGCACTAAGGAACCGTAGATTCACTGCCAGAGACTTACAAGATTTATTCAACTGTTCAACTAATCAAATCTTCCACACGTTACTGAGGGCCCTGACACTGAGTGTAAAGTGTATGGCCAACATGTTTTTTTGTTCTTGTCCTCATTTCTTTGGGTGAGTGCAATCTTCAATGCTCCAAGCAACAAAGGCTATACTAACAGAACAGTATAGAAGGCCATTTTGGCACATTTTTGGTTGGCACTACTCACACGTTTGGCTGTGTTGCGCATTCCATGATTACCCGATGCTTACACGCTATACCTCATTGTAAAGGTGACAAATCAATGATGAAGATGATATAAAACACTTCAGGGATTGGTATTATTAAAGGGGAGATATAATGGGCCAAAGTCAAGTTTCCTTACTTTTTGTGAGCGGTTTATTTGAAGCACACAAATTGCAAGGTCCCAAATAGATAGAAGCTTCATGCACAAAAATATAAAACCACTTTTATCTATTCGGGACTTCCAAATTTGTGGGCTTCAGATGTGTATTATTTGAAAGAAAGTGAATTTAGACATGTTTTTTGCAAGTCAGCAAGAGGCATAAATCCAATGCATTTCAATGATAGAATGTTCAGTTTACCACCCAAGAATGGTTTTACAATCTCGGAATGTTCAGGTGTGAAAAAGGTCAATAAGGTGTCTTTAGTGAGAATTACCAAAGATCATACACAGTGACGGAGGAGGCCACACAGAATGTGTTAAGTCTAGTCATGGCAAAATTGATTGATTAATCACGTGATTAATCCACATTTTTTGAACTCGGATCAAAAAAGATAACTCAGATTCATCCTGATGGATATGGTTCCACTTTCATATATTATGTTCAATTTCAGATAGAAAATGGCCTTAACAGGTCAAAATAAGGACCCAATATACCCTAGCATACAAATTCTTACTGGAGAAAATGAGTTGCAATTAAAAGTGATTAATCACGATTAATCATTGCAAAATAGTAGTTTGTACTAAACAATAGAACTGGCTACTCCAGACCAGCGCAGCCAACAATCTAAGAAAATTTAAAACAACAACACTGTTCATTTCAATGTTTTTATTTTTATTTTTATTTTTTTTTTTTACGGAAGTTGACTGAACACTGCCATAACACATCCAGTATTGTCCTAGCCTAAGAGTGTGTGCCAAGAGTGTGCCAACTTGTCCTAGCCTAAGGTGTGCCAACTTTTTTTTTTTGCAAAATAGACCCACAACATTACCTATTCATGCATACTATGGACACATGTGACAGCAACCAATTTTCCAGGAAGTATTAAAGTTTTATCAGAATCTTATTGGCTGACATTTATATAAAACTTACCTTGCTACTTCCTGGAAAATTGGCTGCTGTGTCAATGTGTCCATGTCTGCCAAGGTTGCATATTGCCAAATAGGCATTCATAGCCTATAATACATTGTTATTTTGCTTCGTGCATCATTCATAATTAATAAGTAAACCCAGGGGTCCCACTAGTAATTGTGGGCCCTATGACAAAAAATAATTTTGGGCCCCCGAAACATTGATTTTAATATTTAAATTTTCTCTGGGGCCCTGTAAAGGCCGATAATGTAATAACGGCCAATAATGTAATAACTTCCAATAACGTAATAATTTTCACAGTTTTTAAATGTAATAAAGCCAATAATGTAATAACTTGCCAATAATGTAAGAATTTCTTATGCTTATCTAAAAATATTATTTGTAAGTTTTATGTGAATGATTATCATAATGCAGTTATACACAAACAGGAATATTTTAAAATTATTTTTAATTCAATAAAATAATTTCATGTATTTTTTTTTTTTACTCCATCTTCCCGCGGCCCCCCTGGCACCACCTCACAGCCCCCAGGGGCCCCGGCCCCCACTTTGAAAACCACTGGTCTAGAGTTCTAGGCTAATCAGTTGGACCAATTTCTTGCATCTTCAGTTCTAGCAAGTTTTGAGTAGTTTGAGCAATAGAGGTCTTATTAAAATTGGGCAAAGTTGCCCTTTAACCGTCCACTAGGTGAACAAAACACTCAAGTCATGTGACTGACACTTTACTCAGCCATCAGCAGGCTTCCATAGTTCTACAGCAAAATGTGAAAAAGTAATTTTATGGTTTCTAGATTGGGAAACGAAAATAGCTATTCTTACTTATTGGATATTGGATTGTATATCCTGTATTTATTGGAAAACGGTATAAAATGCTGTAAAATGACAGCTGACCACTTCTCCCCGTCCTCCTATTTCTCCCTCCTCCCCCACCTCAGCCCCATCCTCCACTTCTCCCTCCCTTGACTGTGCACTATGGTTGAGTATGCACCGAGTGGGGTCACTGTTCTCTCCCTCCGCTACATATGGTGTCAGAAGAGGGATGGCTACCGTGAGGCCATCGGATGTGTACCCAATGTGTGGTCCGTATGAGGGACCACCAGGATAGGTTGACCCCGGTGTGAGGGACCCCTGAGATGGGTGAAGCACTAGAGTGTGGGGTACCCTGGGATGGGGAGTAGTATGGCTGGTGGATGCGTGAGGGACATGCGCTTCCCAAAGGGGAAGGCAGTGTGACGGGGTACCATCACTACGGTTGAGTATGCACTCTGACATACCAACAAGCTTGGCTCCTTGATGTTGCGGTCAAGTTGCACATTTAGTTCTCCGGAGACCCGGATTCGAGACCGTGTGCAGTTTCGTAAAAGGTTATATCATTTCAGAGAAAAATCTTACATTATTGGCAAGTTATTACATTATTGGCTTTATTACATTTAAAACTGTGAAAATTATTACGTTATTGGCAGTTGTTACATTATTGGTCATTATTACATTATTGGCCTTAACAGGCCCTCCTTTCAGTGACATGCCCTTAGAATCATGCCCTCAACGGTGCCTTCAAGGCACTACTCCACTCAGTTTAGGGTTAGGATGAGGGTTGAGGGAGTTAGGGTTAGGAATAGGGTAAAGGTAGTGCCTTTTAGGCTGTGCTACCTGGAAGGTGCCGTTGGGGGCAAAAAACACCATTGAGCGCAAGGTATTTAGTCCTCTCTGCTTAAGGTCAATGGTGGTACACTAAAAGTTTGCTGTACACAAATGTTTTGACTAACAGACGTACATAGGATAATATAATTCAAATTGTAGCATTTTATTGATCTGAATTTTTGCATTTGGTGATAGCTGAGCAGATAACAAAAAATGCAAAACAGCTACTGTACTGTAGGTCACATATTGCAACCTACTGCTTGATTAAACAGGTAAGTAAAAGGTAGTTTTCACATATTTTACTTATGCTGTAAGTTACTTATAAGTTTCAGTGACTCCTCAGTGCCAGGAAGTACAGTATTTGGTAAGGATCAGGAATATGAAAAAACATATACATAGAGTATCTGAATGATATTTCCTTATTTTCCTTATTTTGATTATTCCAATTGAAGCACTTTTATACAAGCACTGAAGCAATGACTTTGCAACAATACTGAATCATTACTGATTTTTCCTTTCTTAAATAAAAGAAATAAATAAAAAATAAAGTGTAGTTTGAGGTATTTAATATACACAGCATGAAACATACTGATAATCTACATGTCATCCATCTTTATTTTAAATAAATATAAATATAAATATTTAATAAATAAAAAGGTTGTAGGCCTAAAACAAATATACTGTCTTTGTTAATAGATTGATATCATTCAACATCAACATCATTGACATCATTCAACATCAACTTACATCCAATTAAACTAAATTGACATCTATATATAGATCATTAATGAGACTAATATGTTACCCTCAAAACAGATGTAACTCACCCCATTATGATGATGTCACCAATGGTTTCCAGACCCCTTTTCCAGCCTAATTCATCGCCAGCCCAAAGATTTCACTGTGCCTTGTGACTATGGCAGGTGTTGAAAGGAAGAATAGAGTGATATGTGGCTAACTTCTGTGGCACATCCTACATTATATTGCGTATGTTCCAAAGAAGGACATGTTAGTTTCCAATATGCTAATCACCTGTGGTTTGCAAATGTTGGGTTGTTTGTGTGTGTGTGTGTGTGTGTGTGTGTGTGTGTGTGTGTGTGTGTGTGTGTGTGTGTGTGTGTGTGTGTGTGTGTGTGTGTGTGTGTGTGTGTGCGCGCGCGCGCGCGTGCATGCGAGTGAGAGAGAGAGAGAGAGAGAGAGAGAGAGAGAGAGAGAGAGAGAGAGAGAGAGAGAGAGAGAGAATGCTGCAATAGTCTTTTTAGCCTAACACTAAACAGCACATGACTTAGGTCAGTGAGATGCACCTCATTTCTAAGAGAATTCTAATACACCCAATGTAGTGTTTAGTGTCTATTTCTAAGTTTTACATTTTAAAGAGTGCATTTTAAGGTAAAAGAGTTTTCCATGTCATGTGTTCTTTATAGATACAGCAAGCAATTTCATCAACTGATGCTGTTGATCCAGGCATGGACTGGCCATAGGGCACAGGGCAATCCTTTTTGGGCTGGGGCTGTCACAATTTATTCATAATTTCTTTTTAAGGTTATTGACCTAGTATTCCAATTAAATGTCTCCTATCCATGCGTCCACCGTAGAGTGTTATTTTAGCTTGCCATAAAGTTTGTTATTGAATAAAATCATGGTGGGCCGCCATGACCAAAAATGCCTGAGCTATTTTTTAGGCCCAGTCCAGCCCTAATTTGATCGTGCCCCCTAAATAAACAGTCGTTGATATTTTCTGCACTCTTCGGCATCTTCCAGGTAGCGCTGCCTTCAAATCTAAGGTTAGGGGGATGGTTAAAGAAGAGGTCCGGTGTGATATGGACCGAAATGATATTGAAACATCAGAAAAAGTTTAAAACAAGGATTTGGCCACTAACACCTAGCCCAGTGCCCCTGGAAGCTATAACTCACAAGTAATCTTCTCTAGCCCGCATGAATATATCAAAAACTTTTTATAAGTTTGATGTAATTCAAGCATAGCCCTGTAGCATTAGCCAGCTGACTGCACTAGATAGCGATTGGAACAAAATAATTTGGAACAACATAGATCAATCACAAAAGCAAACAAGAAGTCAATGAAACATGTACTGTAATATTACTTTCAGTTTTCGAACATTGTATGACCCATTGACTCAATGTATTATGCTCGTTCACTTGAATGACACCGAACATTCACTCTAAGGTTGTGCTTTTCAGACATTGCTACCTGGAAGGTGCTATTAGCATTGAGCTAAATAAACCTCCATGTACTGTGGACAACAGAAAACTCCTCTCTTTTTTCTGACCCTGGCAACAGGTGATGTTAAGTAGGTAAGTAGGTAAGTAGATCCACTTTCCAGGTAAGTGGGTAAGTAGATCCAGAGAAATTGGACGTGTAATTGGAGTTGCATGACACACATTAAAGTGCTTTTTGTGTGAGCCTTGTGAGCTTTTAGTGTGTGCCATAGTTTGGACACCATATACTGTATACTATATGGTATATACATCAAAGATATCAATGAGTTCTGTCCATTCGCAAAGGAAAATAATTCGATAATTTTTATCACAGTAAAAATAAAACAAGACCAAATGTCTTCACTGTGTGAAAATACAGCAGTTGAAGACAGGAAGTGTGGCATCAGAACAAACAGTCGGCATTTTTGTTTTGGATTTCCTGTGAAGTTGGTGAAAAGTCACTCTCTGGCCTTGGTGTAGGCCTATGTAAATGAGTTCAATGGAAATTGTATTAAACGTGTCAGGGGCATGATCCAATCTAAGGCAGGGCCGTCGCAACAGGACAGGCAAACCAGGCAATTGCCAGGGGCCCCAGGCTGAAAGGGGCCCCCAAGAATGACTGTTCAATCATTTTAGTAGTTTACTTGGTGGTATTTTTCAATAAAGTTAGACAACTGTAAGTTCAACACAAATAATCATATTAATGAAAGTTGCTTGAAGATTATAACAATGTGGTTTATGTGGGTGTTTATGGGAGGGGCCCCATGCCCTATTTGCTTGGGGCCCCCGAAGTACCTTGACATGGCCCTGGGTAAACCACTGACCTCTTATTTCCTTTGTTTGCTCTTTTCATATTGGTTGCCATGTAGCTACCTCCAGTGGCTCCTATGTTCATTTGTCATTGCTGTCAAAGTCCGGTTTCCAGTCGCCGTAGCTTGGCAATTGGAAGGCATTGTTATACTTTCACTATGACGGAATTCTGTGACAGACTATCTCGGTATGTAGGGAAGGCTAATGTTTATTTATGTTTGTTTAAAAAATAGAAAGTCTCTTTGAGGCATGTAGGGATATTAATATTAATATGTAGGGTGTTAATAGATAATTAAAAACTAATGACTGATCAATTATTTGATTTGAAACAAACAAATAAACTCACTTCAGTGACATCTAACCAACATTAACAGGAATATATTAACAGAAATATTGGACATAATTTCATTGCACCTTGTATTATTGCACCTTGTCTTATTGCATCCCAGTAACATCCAGGATCTCATATTGCCCCTTTAATATGTGTTTTGTGGAATATTTACTGTATCTCATTACATAACTAGAAGCACTCAGAGAGTGCAAACCACCGGCATCACCACCAAAATATAATTACTTGTTTCTTGTGCCATTTCCAACAACTCCATAAAATTTCATCAAAATCTGTTCATAACTTTTTGACTTATCCTGCTGACAATCAAACAGACAGACAAACCAACGCGGCCGAAAACATAACCTCCTTGGCGGAGGTAATTATCTAATCATTTTCTGTCTGCCCACCTTCTTTTGATACATAATCATAATGGAAAGAAATCTTGCAGGCTGATTACTGTACTGTTGTCTTGTATAATGTATTTGTCTTTATTTATTTATTAATCAAAACTAATGGTGCATAATGTATAACATTTTTATTGCACAGATGAGCAGAAAGGTTAACCTACAGTACAAATACAAGATCAAACATTAGCAGATACAGTATGTTACAAGTGTCTGTTGCACAACCTATTCTACATATCATTAGGACAAGTCAGAGGTCACTGTATATTATCACTATGAAAAGTTTAGCTAATGAGAGAATTGTCTTTGTTGAGGCAAGCTATGAATGAATTGATCACAGTGGCTGAGAGATTACTTTCCATAGTAGGTCTAACAGTAATCTGTCAAATGAACCATTTGTAGCATATAGTATCTATGATGGCCTTGTTGGACTACTGTGTATCCTGCCGAATACCATCTTTCCATGTGGCTGAGTAGAAGATGCTGGTGACGTCATGCTCCCAACAGGCTTTGATATCCAGGTCTTGAGAGCAGTTCTACTTCAAGTAGGATATCACACGCTCTGGGGAAGAGATAACTGTCATGTATCAGAATTTAGAGTCTGATGCAAGTTTAGGTCAGTATCTGGGGAAGGTGGAACAATGAAATAATTTCGAACAGTAGCCATAGACCTAATGTGAACGCTAAGCATTTTACATTGTGTCAAAGGTACCTCAGATCTTACTTTCGGTTTCGAATAATGAGTTTCCATTGATTCAGTGTAAAGTGCTTTTTTGCTTCTGTGTTCGCGTTCGGTCTATGCTGTTCCAAATGATTTTGTTCCACTCACTAACTTGTGCATTTAGCAAGCTAGTTCAACAGGGCTATGCTTGAAATCTCTCCAGAGCAGCGCTTCAAATCAGACCTTTTTGAATGGATGAATAGAGTATTACATTGTGGGTTACAATGTGGAGTAGTAGCTTGTCTCATATGTTAAAATACATTCCATTTTAATTGATCTCAAGCTCAAATGCAAACCCAATTAAAACCCTATTTATGCTTGATATTGAAATTATCTTCTGGCTAAATGATACCCTCTTTGGCAATAACAATAGAACTACAATTACTTTATGCTATTTAACATCACAGAACTTTGTTCGAATTCACCCATGTTTTATAGCTATTTCAAAGTTTAAAAATTCAATAATGATGGAGGACACAACTCTGCTTTATGTTCATTATTACATAGCTCTTTAACCATACACAACTTCTCCTGATTGAGCAGTCACAGCCAAAATGTTTTTCCTTTTTAATTCTTCTAAAAATAGACTTCAATGAATGTTACTTTTTCAATTACTTACTATGTTCTGTAGTTAAGTCATCTTCTAAGCATCACTTTTTGATGGAGGATGTCAGATTTTGCTTGCTCTCACTTTTTGTTGATTTCTGTGAAATATTGACAAAGAGATCAGGATAACCTAATAATGGTATACATGTTGTTATGGGTAGATCAGTGCTGTACAGTGAGTAAGGAAGCTTACCGAGCCTAGTATATATTTCAGAACCTCCTCTCGAACCTAATTAAAACAAAATCAGAAGGTAATGTCACTAGGAAAGTGTTTTGAGAAGTTTCTAACAGTATCATTGTATAGTAGGTGAAGAAATGTTTATTTACCCTTTTCTCACCAAAACATCCTGTTACTAAAATGAAGAATCCCTATAAATGGAAAACATTGTATAACAAATAATCTACAATAGACAATAGAAAACAATAGAAAAAATAAAGATAAATAAAATTAAACAAACCTGTAGAGAGTTGACAATGGTGAAAGCATAGTCAAGTAAAGTTTTTAGAGTTGATGTTTCCATCGAGAATGAAAATAATCCAAGAATCCATGTGCCACCGAAGATAGGAGTCAGAAAAACAATTGCTTTGAGGATGCTTTTCGCAGTCTCCTTGTCATCCGCCTTCCCTTCCGACACCTTGGGCCTTAAGAGGGTCATTATCACCACCACCATAGAGATCAAGTTCATCAGTGTGATGACTCCAACTGGAAACAGAAAAGCATGTAGTGACCCTTTCATTGGCCCCTCGTACCGAAGCCAGCAAGTTTCTGGGTTATAGTAGCTGCTCTCGGACACCCTATCATAGTACACATATGAGACGCCTACTACCACTGTGGGGCCACCATACCCCATGGAGAAGGCTAGGATCATAAAGACTCTTTTTCTGAGCGGACTGAAGACAAATATTAATTGGTGGAGGAGCATTAAACTCAAGCACAACATCCAGAAAAACATGGCCATGAAGAAAAAGTGTTGTGCCAGAACCAGGAGAAGGCAAGTGAGTTGTCCAATTTCTTTTGGAAATGCTGCGCCTAGGAAACTGCAATCGGCTACTAGCAGACAAACACCAATGTTGACCAAGGATGTGTGACGGAAATGAGAGAGGTTGGACTTGACTATAGCACTCCAGACAAGGCACTCGATGAACAGAAAAACTAGGAGGGAACAAATGGAAATCCCTAGTCCAATGTAGGTGATTTCATTCAGGAGGGGCAAGTTCACAGGCTCCTTGGACATGAGAGATGAGAAGGAGGTCAAGTGATTGCACTCGCAGATAATGCTGTCCCCTTCTTGTCTCTGGCTACAACCCTCGTCTGACCATCTGCTGTCGTTGATATGCCAGAAAACGCAGAAGATTTGGTAGCTTGATGGGGCCTCGGTCGTGTTGAAAGGAAATTTCAGGGTGATGTTTGCCGAGTGATCAGAGGCATTTTCAAGAGTGGCTGAGATCACAATGCCAATGTTCTCTGTTTTTTCTTCATGATTATTTATTTGTATGCTGTTTGGGAGTCGTTCAGCTAGGCCCTTCAGTGCCAACACTTTGGATTGCTGTGCCGAACTTGACAATGACATTTCTACGTCAAAGATTGTTCTGTTACAGGTGTCATCATTTCGGCAGACTTGGAGCTGTACATTTGAGGAATTGCGCCCTTCGCTTTGGTTTACTTTCATGTTTGCCGACAGACCCTCTACAGCTTTTATGTAGTTTGTAGAAAGTCTCTCTGTAATCTCTTTGTCGTCAGTCCAACCCGTGGACAGAATATTGCTAGCAGAATCTACAAAGTCCTAAAAGAGAATAGTACAAAGTTATTATTATCATGTATCACCATCACTGTACATCAATGATATGTGTGCTTCACTAGAACACTGCAAAGTTCATTTCCATTCAAATGATAGCCTACCATTATATATACATATGCAACATCCAGGACTTCAAACCGGTTCAAGGATGAAACACGAAAACCAAAAACAAACTGAATTTTACATGGAACAGGAATGAAACCGAAAACCAAAACCATTCCTGGTTCAAGGATGATATGTTGACGGAATGCAAGGCCAAAAACGTTAAATATACTGGTTCCAATGGTGGAAAAAAAAAAATCTATTGAGCAAGGTGTCTCAAATATCGATATGTCTTGATATGTCTTTGACTGTATTGTTAAGGAAAGTGAAACAGAAAATTGCTGTAACCAATCAGCTGAACTATATGTTAACAGATACTTTATTTACTTAGGCTAGTAATTAATTCTTTTTGCTGAAGCTATTATCAAATTACTATGAAAGCAATGCCTTGGTCGTATAACAATCTGAAAGGTGGAATAACTCCCTCCAGAGTGATTCAAGAGCCCTCTGCATGTGTTGGGTTCCCATCACTCAGTCAGAACTTATACCACATTATCACCAGTCAAGTAAAATACTGTTTAGGCTACTGACTTTCTTACTGTTTCAGATCTGTGATCTGAGCTATACTGTTCTTCCCATTCCACCTTATCAATTATCCCCCTATGCCAGAAAACACCTCGGCACCCATTATCTCTAACATAATTATTGCCGTTCAGAACTTTATCCCAAAGATTAAAAAAAAAACTATTGTACAATGCTATATAAAAGTTTGGGCACCCTAAATAATTATCGTTCTATGAAGCAGTCAAAAGCCTAGTATAATAATAAGTATAAGTATAATAATAATATATTCATATTATTCATATTATATATTCATATTATTATGATTATTGGCCAGACTTTTACATAGCACTTCAGTGTACACAAAGTGAAAGTAAGGGTTGAAAACACATCCAAAATTCTTACATCCATCATTGAATCATCCTGTAGTGTCAATGTAGACGATGCATTTGCCATCCCATCCAAGATACCTATGGTGGCCTGGACATCGCCAAGACTCATATTGGTACCAGAACCACTGTTGTTCTTCAAACCTGAAAATATTTCTACAGCGACTTCCTGTGTGGCACCAAATCCAAGTTGGAAGATCTGAAATGATACAACCACAATGATACAGCCATTTACAATAGTAAAATGGCTTAGTAATACTCTGTATAGCAGGGGTAGGGAACCTATGGCTCGGGAGCCAGATGTGGCTCTTTTGATGGTTGCATCTGGCTCGCAGACAAATCTTTAATAAAAAAAATCAAAGAATGATAACTTTAAAAATATAACACATTCTCATGTAGGCCTATTTCAATCCATTCATCTATCTACTTCAGTCTAAGGTGACTGGTATTCGGCTAGCTTTGCTGGTGCTTTAGCAACTGTGAGAAACGGAAAACCATTCACATATGGGAAGTGTGGTAAAACACTCATGCTTGATGTTGCAAATTAACTTTTTGATGACTTTTCGAATAAAGACACGGTAATCAAATGAATAAAAGACATGCCTCTGACATGCCTCTATATTGTATGGCTCTCATGGGATTCAATTTTAAAATATGTGGTCTTCATGGCTCTCCCAGCCAAAAAGGTTCCCGACCCCTGCTGTATAGATTACTAGAATATATAACAACATCGGCCAGGTATGTTATCTATATTGAAATAAATTAGTTAGCAACTCTGATAGCCTAATTTCTAGCCTGGTCATAACAAGCCCCTCAGTTTACACTTCTATTCGTACAAGAGTCTTGTTCTCATCGACCACATTCACCCCGAACCAATCAGCAAAGTTAAAGAATGCATCAAGAATACAATAGCCTATATCAGT
Organism: Sardinella longiceps; assembly: GCA_027497455.2. Classification (NCBI taxonomy): domain Eukaryota; kingdom Metazoa; phylum Chordata; class Actinopteri; order Clupeiformes; family Clupeidae; genus Sardinella; species Sardinella longiceps. The sequence goes on from JAODXP020000025.1 coordinate 29,060,993, forward strand.
CAATGGGACATCCAATCGTTTTGAATTTAAACATCTCCGGCAAGCAATCATTTCTCAATAGTTGAGACCCCAGATCCTCTTATGAAGGGAAGCGTAGGCCGAGGAGCTGGTTATTAAGACCAGGCAATTTAGGTCATTTCTAATATATAGCCTACCTTCATGGAATCGCTCAACTTGTTTATTGCCTCATTCACACAGAAGTCCAATTCCTTTCCCCAATTGCCATCTCCATCACATTTGCGTTCTGTGTTGCCCACCCTGCCAGGTGGACAGGGCCCAGTGGCAGAAGAGCCAGCCTTGGTTTTTGGCCAATTGCCATCTGCTTGACAATATTTGTCTGTACCTTGATACACATGAAACATCTTCTTTCAGAATATGTAGAGTATAAACAAACTTAAATATAAATGAAAACAAAAAATCCTGTCACTTACGATGAAGAATTGGAATTGTTAATGTTTGTTCTTCCTTTTGCTCTACTCGGTTCTCGAATTGACATTTAACCTCAACAGACTTCCTTTTTGGATTTACACAAGGTACTCTTAAGATTTCTTTATACCAATAATGTCCTGATTTGTTATCTGAGGGAGGGGAAAAAAAACTTTATATTAGGACCATGGAGCAATTGTTAATCTGTGAGTTCTTTCTGTAAACTATGAACTGTTGTTATTCTAGTGTCACACAGATGTATGCATAACCACTGTTGTATTGCACAGTCCTTCCTCAAGACCACCAAAATATATGACTGTCCCCGAAAATTGGACAGCTAACTAGGCTCGCTGACATCCATTGCATTTAAACTAAACTAATTCATATGGTTTTACCAACAGATTAAAGGGACATAGGCATCTTTTCGCCTGTTTGAGGTATCCTTTTTTATCTGAGAATTTTTTTCGTACCATCTCCAATTTACAGTACTTTGGATGACATATAGTCATATGAGGGGTGGATAAATGTAAGTTTATCCAATATTTAGACTACTGTGTAGTTCTTTGTTGGGGGGTAGGCTCTTACCAAAGTTCTTCAAGCTCATCTCTTTGCCCACATCAGGTACAAGCGTGACATTGTAATTCACCGTGGGTATAGGAATCCCACATTTGATAGTTATGTTCACAGAAGATGGAGTTGAGCTGGAGGAACAGTCTGCTGTCTGGGGCTCACTTGTCATTGTGATTTCGTCAGGAAGCAAAGCAATCTTTAACATTCCAGTGCCCTTGTGTGAAACTGAACCATCGGTAAACATGCATGTATATAAACCTGAATGAAAAGAAATGCAAAGGAAAGCTATGGCACAGGCAATGGACTTCAAATGGACAATATACTGTATGCTACAAATGTTATGGCGTTGCTTTTTTAAAGTTTCAAGACTTTTTTTAATTGAAGAAATAGTGCCTTGTCTTATGTGAATGGTTTCCCATGCAAAATTGGCACCTATGTCTTAGGAATCTTAGTGCTTCCAGTGTTTTTGGTGCACCAGGCTACACAATGCTAGCCTATTACTAGCCTATAAGCAGTGTTGGGTAAGTTACTCAAAAAAAGTAACTTGTTACTTTACTTTAGTCAGGGCCAGTTCTAGGCATAGACAAACGAGGTGGTCACCTAGGGCACCAAATATCAGGGGGGCATCGCAATACATTTTTTCTTCAGTTTTTCTCTTATATTTTTAGAAAAGGGGGGGCAAAATTCAAATCTGGCCTAGGGCACCAGAAAGGCTAGAACCGGCCCTGACTTTAGTTACTGCTGTGAATTGTAACTGAATTACTTTACTCGTTACTCTTTTTTAAAAGTAACTTCACTTGTTACTTGGGCCTAATTTTTTCCTCCTTTTAGTTACTGCAAAATGTAACTAATTACAGTAATTAGTTACTTTGTAACTAGTTACCCCCAACACTGCCTATAAGATAGGCGCACTCTAGCAGTAGCAAATTGAATTTGCTCAGCGAGTACGTCTAGGGATGAGCCATTACTCAGACCTCGATTGCACCTGAGCTGTTTCTGAGCTGTTTCTGAGCTGTTTACGCTCTAGGTTGTATTCAGACATTGTGGTGTTTAGCTTATCACAATGTTATATCTGGACGGTCTTGGCGTTGTTTGAATTGCTTGTTAATTGCTAGTCGCTGATTAGTTTTATCGATAGCAGTTTTACCCGGGGATCTATCACTCGTCTCCAGACTATACATTTGCCTTGTCGGCCCACCTTTATACCCGCTTCAATCCCATTCCGTACCTGAAGTCGTGGACACAGAACTGCTCGGGACCAGAGGAGTAGAGAGAGGTGCAGGGAAAAGAGAGGCCACTGGGGAAGGGTCTATGCTGCATGGGCTGTTTTGAATAACTGAGATATAAGATTAACTTTCTCTGCTGGTTAATATGGATATTTTGACGTGGCCATGTCATGTTCACAGTGTGCAAGTCTTCGAATGTTTTCTTGCCACGGAGATATCTATTTTTCAAGGACTTGTTTACTATTTTTTCCGGGTACATCCCCATTCACTGGTTTTAGTTATACTTTAGGCTGTCTTGCTTTGTTGACTAAATACAGCATTAAACATAGGAATTTGTACTCTATGCGGATTCGATGTAACTAGTGTTATTAGGCCATACAATACATGCAATTTCGGTGTGGCGCACAGAGTTGTAGAAAGCCCCCCGTTCGCACCGGAGCGACGCATCCTCTGCGCTCCGGGACCTCCTGCTTTACAAATTAAGCACTGGACGGGGGAACTGCCCCCTCTTGGTCGAGAACCAATCAACTTTGAGCTTCAACGGCTCTCAGTCCTGTTCAAGCAATTCCCTTCGCGTCACATACGTCAGCGGAAAGAGTGGTGTGATTGGTTTTGCTTCAGCACAGAATTTTCTAATATCGACCAGTAGCAAACCGAGGCATTTCAGGGAGGCGGGTCAACCATGCGTTTTGAGAAACAGGCAATGGCAATCAGGCTAGTCAACTCTAGCCTACCATTTGGGATGACTGTATGAGCTGTCTTGGGGAACGGGAGTCTCTATCAGAAGCAAGCAGGTTGCTGTTAGGCGTGTTGAGAAACGCGGACCGCATTTTAGGGAAACCAACTGAAAAAATCCAGAGTGGACTGTTAATTAAAAACGGATTGGGAGTCTGGATTGGAATTTTTCCGAGCATGCCGATCCGATACCGATCCGCATTTTGTGCTAATATCGGTGGCCAATCCGTTCCAAATATCGGATCGGGACATCCCTAGTTAAAGGGACACCAGGCAACGTTTTACTGTTAATTTACCAGCCTCAAAGTCACTTTGATGATTGAATGGTTCATTACGGGGTGACCGATGGCTCTCTCATCGGTCTCTAGCATTTGTTTCGCGGTAATCCCGCTTGCAGAATGACTGGTGGCAGGTCCACGAAATTGAAACTGAAAGTAGATATAACTGAAATCACAGTTATTACTGGCTTGTCAGACAACATAGCATACGACAATGATCATCTTTGGTTCTTACTTTTTGGTTTGCAAATAAATTTACCGTGATTGTTGAGAATGTGCAATGTAGTTGTATTTTTTCTAATATTTAGGCGACTGTAGGTGGAGCTCCGGAGATAGAAAAACGCAGTCCTGCCTGGTGTCCCTTTAAAGTGATAGTGTGGGAATGCAAAAAGGATTTCCCCATGATTTACCCTCCACTAGCAAAGAAGAGCTTTCACAATAGCTGGGTTTCCATCCAACTTAAAGTGATGGTTTGGCATCATTCAAACCTACATGTAGCCCTGTTGTCAAGCCTGCTGACTGCACTAGATAGCGACTCAGTGGAGCTAAAGAAATTGGAACAACATAGGTCGAATGCAAAAGCGAACAAGCCGTTTACATTGAGTCAATGGAACTTCTAATCTTTGGTTGTGAATGTTGTTGGTTCCTTTGACTCAATGTAAATTGCTTGTTCGCATTTACATTCAATCTATGTTCCAAATTTTTTAAATTTCACTTAGTGCAGCCAGCAGGTTTGTAAAACAGGGCTATGCTTGAACGGCGCCAAACCATTGCTTTAATCACATTTCACATTTGCATTAAAAAAAAAATTCTCGGGAACATTCACATCAGCAAACATTTTCATCAACTGTGTAATGTGAATGTGTAATGTATAAAGGGAACATTGCCCAGAGCAGCTGTTGGATGAAATGCAATGCTACCAGGTCAATGTTTATGGAGAGATATTTGGTAAATTTTAATATAGGCCTACGCAAGTTAAACTATTTCCATCCAACTTGAATCGCATTATACCTTCTTATAAAGGTCGACCCCTCTCAAGCAAATTAGATTTATAGTGTCAGATTAGTTTGCAGGTGTTTCCATTAAAAAAAAATGTTATTTGCATAAATTAAACATGCACTACAAGTTGGATGGAAACACAGTCTACATTGAACACTGACTGACCTATCAGAGATCCAAGCAGCATGAACATACCTTCCCAAAGCCCTATGGCCTTTTCCAATGAAAGTTCTGTAGTATTTGTACACCAAGACCCGACTGTAACTTGCGTCCCATTTCCAATAGCTGACCGTGAATCTTCTTGGCCTTTTGTGATAAACCAGCTGCAACTGCTCAAGGTGTCATCTATGCTGCAGTTCAGAACCTGACTCCCTTTGTAGTTTACTGGATCTGACGGTGTGTACATCGTAACCAATCCTAGGAGATAAATGCAGAACATTTATCTGTCATTTAAGGCCCACACATCATGATTAAATTTAAATGTACGGATCTTGAAACAGCTCTTTGTGCTCATTTTTGTGAATATTTTTTCCAGCTATGCTTTTTTTTTTTTTTTACTTATAAGTTGTGTATTGACTGAAAAATAACTGACATGGGTACAATGCTCATAGCTGACTTATAGGCTATAGAGATATATAAGTAGGGAAACTGACCTGTGGTTTCAACCTTTATGTAGGCCCCCAGGGAGGACTGGAGACTAGAAATTACTTGAGCAAGTTTGGTAGTTGTGAAAATGACACTGATATTCACTTCAAACTCAGCACTAGAGGAACCACTACTACATGGTTAGTGTTGGGAAGAATAAAAACAGAACATAGACATGTCAGTACAAACAACAACAACAAAACCTCAGCTAAATAGACAGATAATACAACATAGCCCAATAAATATCTGTATGTGTCTATAGAAGTGAATAAGTTTGAAGATTTGTGTATTTGTACTATCACCATACATTGTACAGAGATACCATGGACATGAATTACTGCATATTAAGAGTTGACCTTAGTCTGTTACCTAAAAGTGGTTGTGAGGCTCTCAAAGCCATTCATTTTGTTAAATTCAGTTGCTAACTAAAATAAACAAAACAGAACAGAGCAGTGTCAGAAATTATAACAATCTTTTAAATTTTTAATTACAACAGTCATTTTAAGTAAAGCATTATAGATTGGCATACATACACTTGAATTTAAACTTGATGCTGAATAACCAATGTAACTCCAACTATAACCACTATGTGTTGACATAGTTCCCTCAAGTTGAACTGTAAGACAATAGAGGGGAAGTGCACAAATTAATAAAAAATGCTAAAACCGATAGAAGCTAACTGATGATGGTGAGGTGACATACAGTACTCACTTGAAACTTTGGGAATGCACAGGGGAGTGTAATGAGAAATGTTAGCCACACACTCTATCTTGTTGAGGCAACTGGTAAAATCCGAAACGACAGTGTCAGTCCATACATGCTCAGACCCACACCAGCATGTAGTTTCATCTCCAATTATGCGGCATTCTGCTCATAACACAAATACATGTACAACGATTAATAATGTGCATGTGTGTGAATTCAGAGTTCAGAAATGTTAAGATTTTAATATCTTGATGAATAAACTATCTTATCTTATCTCATCTTATGTCTAATTGTACACAGGTATGTAAGGGCCAATGTTAAGGCCAAAGTCTGGCTCAAGTTAAATGCTGTTTCCTTTGTATCTCTTCTTTTCAGATCTATGATCTTTCATACACTAACTCACTGGTTCCACTGCTACCAGTGGAAATGCATAGTCTTGGATCTGTACATGGACAAGTCACAAGTTGTGCTTTTGTTGTGTTGCCAAGAGTTTCTAATCTCTATTTAAAACAAAATGAGAAAACTGTCTGCTGAAATGTCATGAAATACATTATCTCTTCAATTAAGTTATAAAATAAATACTTGCTGTCTTGTCAATGCACAATCACCTCACCTGCGGCAAGCACAGCCTCTTCAATGGTTCCAATAGTTTGGCTATCGTGCTGTAACTGTAGGTTTACCAAATCATTTGGGTTTACAGTTAAAGTAGTGTTACCCTCAATCATGAACTCTCCAGTGAAATAGGTTGATCCTAGAACAGATTGTGAAACATCACATCAACCAGTGGGTGGCAGCACACATACTGGAATGTAACTGCCAGTTAATATAATCAGAGGAAACCATTAACCGTATATCAGAGTTCTTAGTAGAAACAAACAAAGGTACTCGCAAGATACTCACCCATGACCACTACCTGCATAAAAAAGTAAACAAAGTTTAATTATTTCAGATAAATTCTATTAATTAATAACTGCTTACTTCATGTGCATATTGTAGATCACTCATATTAGTCATATTTGGTGTTTTGCTAAGTGTTTTCAAGTGGTTTCAAATTCTTCTATATTTGGGCCATCATTCAACTCGATGTATATGATGTTCATGCTATCTGTTTTAGTAGGCCTAATATGTTTATATGCAATGTAAAAAATATTCAGCTCTTTTTGTCTTATTGATATTTGACTAAGATTCACCACTGTTGTTCAGACAACAAATCCAACCCTATCTAACCCTAACCTTTTTTCTAAAAATGTAAAATGTACTAATAATGATGCAGTTAATACACCTATAGATACATTGTTAATTCTTCAGATATGAGTCAAATACATAATTGACTAAGGTGCATTTTGTTGACTTAAAATATTAAGGCAACAAGGTTACTTATTACCTCCGCCAAGGATGTTATGTTTCGCCTGCGTCTGTCTCTCTGTGTGTGTGTGTGTGTGTCTGTCTGTGTACAACTCGAAAAGTACTGCACGGATTTGAATGAAATTTTCAAACAATGTGTATGTTGGGACAAGTAAGAACTGACTTAATTATGGTGGCGATTGGTGATCCAGAACACAATTTGGAATTTATAGTGTCTGTGGCCACATTACCTTGGCGGAGATAAGTGTGCTTTTCTAGGTTTTTATGTTTTTAGGATATAATAATTTTTTGAGGGATTTTTTTTTTTTTTTTTTGCAGGAGCAAATGCACTTGGCTGTAGAAGGCCTAAAAGCATAGGCTAAACAGTGGTGGCAAAACACAGGCAAATGCAGTTCTTACCAATGCATAACAGCAGATCAGACCGCAAACCCCAACAAAAGAAGAGGCCTTTGAAGTCCTGCTGGAGAGAGCAGGTTAAAAAAGGTGGATATTCTGACCAAATACAGAAAATATTTCACACCGCAGACACCTGCCCACAGTGTGGGACAAACTCAAATGATGTTAACTGTGCTACCAGTTACTCAACATCAGATGAAGCTTCACTAAACCAAAGCTAATAGAAGACAAAATGTAATACACCAAGTTACAATACAATTGAAAGAATATTGTAATACATATGAATTTACCAAAAAAGGCCTAAATAAATGAAATGTTCCCAACTTTTTGATTAGATTATTAGATTTTCTAATTAGATCATTAGTGACAAAACTAACAGGTTTCTTCAATGGACATACAATAGTAAGTATTAAATACTATCCTGTTTGTACTTTGATATAATCATTTTTTGAAATAATAATCTTTGGATGTAGTTCATTAGACATTACGTGCCCAGAAAGGCCAATGGGAGGTGTGCATATTTTGGGTAAAACTAAACAGATTGAAAACTGACTTGTGGTGTGAGGTAAATGGAGCACATTATTGCAAAGAACTGATGTTCCATGCATGGTCTAGATGGATTTGCTACTGTGAGCTGATGCTCTGAAAATGTAGCTTATGAGAATGCTGCCGTACAACAAGGCCAAAAGAATGTATCTAAATTGCAAAGTAATCAGATTAAGAAAAATAGCTGTCACGGAGGTGTAAAAGTAGCTTCGCTTACCCAGCAGCACTGGGGTCTGTCACCCCAAACCCTTGATTTGATTAAATAGAGTTTTAGAACTGTTTACTCATATTTCATAAAACTAGATTTCTGAAACTTTGCCCTATGTTCTTATATAATACTATAATATCAAAATGTTTTCTGGGGCACAAGGCCCTTAGAATCATCCTAAAAGCTTTGGTCTAAGCATTACAATTTAGTGTAAGCAGTTGACCAAAAGCAGTTTTCACACTGTAATGCAATACAGTACATCCATACACTACGTATTTAAATTGCAATCATGTGTATCTCCTATGTATGAAAATGTTTATGGCGAAATTCCCTGTATATAAGTCAACATAATTATTTATACCAGTTATTAATGCATTGTATGCCCTCTCGGAAGATAGCTAGTTTGCACAGCCGAGCTTCTGCTTTCTGTTATTTCACAGGTTTGTGTATGGTTTTGTGGCAAATGTATAGAGTCTAGCGGAAAACAATAGTGTCTGGCTAAGTAATTAATAAATTGATTGTAAGGCCACTTACCTCATTATTTGGATATTTAGTGACTATGTCCAAACAGCCACTGAAGCATTGAGGAGGTGATTACTGCCAGGGAAGGAAGAGTGATGCTTCCACAAGAGACCTAGGAAGAGGTGTGTCAGGTGGCCTGCCCAAAAGAAGAAAGGCATAATGAACTTTCAGTGGGGTTTGCATGGGGCCAGACTTCATGCAAGTCAGTGCATTTTCTTTGGTCAGTAACTTTACATTCACTTTCCATCACATTTGGATAAACAAATACCGCTGTCAGCATCAACTACAGCCTTTGTTATGTATTATTAGACGTGCAAAGGTAAACTAACAAAGACACCAACAAACACGGTACATGTACCATACTATAGGAACAGTTAAAGGATTAGGGGTAAAATAGATATTGATCTGGTATCCCAAAAAGATGAAGAGGGACTATAATAAACCACAACTGCAATAATAATGGACAATGCAATGGATACTGTAAAATGCATATAAAGAAAATATGTTGAAAATATACCAGCTACTGTTCATCATAAGTCTTTTTTTTCTTATAAATGCCATGTTGTGATGTGTGGGAAACATTAGAAGTATATTATTGAGACAGCTATTCTCTATCACTCTGTTGTAAAAACACATTTGTTTTACAGTATTGTCATTGCATTTTTCTCAGTCTCTCATCTATGCATGTAAATTCAGGCCAACAGTTCCTCCCTCAACATTAGAGAATGATCTAAGAGATGATGGTCATCTTGCTACCATCATTTGCCTAAACCAAACCACATTGTTCAGGCTGAAACGAGCAAAGGCAGGTGTCCTCAAAGCAATATTGGCCTACCACTCTAAAGTGGTGTAATATATTGTAAATAAACACTTTTCTTAAAAATGAAATTACATGCAATGCAGGTATAACATTGTTGATATGTTTTTTATAAATATATTTTCTATTTACATCATCATTTTTTCCCCAATCCAGCACAATGCAGATAAACGTTTTCATTTAATGAGTGTTTCATGGTGGATAAAACTGTAATCTCGCAATTCGCACTTTCCTCGTTACCGATTTGGCCATATCAATAAAAATGCCACACAGCGCATCCGATAACTAAGTCACATACAGTGCCTTCCCAAGTCAAGCCTTTCTTTTGGGCTTAACTTTGTGGTATAGGACACCAAAATTATGTTACATTTACAGTATCTTTAGTGGGTTTGGTGGTTTGTGGGTCTTGGGGTAAGATGTGTTCATAGGGTTCAAACACTTTGGATTCTGGGAACGCTCATCCAAATTAGCCAGCCCCTTGCAAATAATTTGAAAGGAAAATTTACAGGGAGTAGCCTATTTCTGTTTTGCATAGGCTATCGTCACTGAACTCATGTAGATATTTCAAGTGAATTTTTTACACAGAATACTATTGCTCTTTTCCATGGTAGTGTGATCAGGCAGGTGTCTTGTTAGCCTAATGCTTAATCCATAATCTCATGTTATTATTAACTAACTCATGTAGCTGTTGATAATTTTTGGCAAGGAATAATGTAGCTCTTTGGGTTATCTGAACTTTAGACTGATAGAGAGAGAGAGATGTTTTTGCTTGTTATTGCAGGGTTTAACATTTAAGAACAGAACAAAAACAACAAAAACAACATCAACAACAACAAGAGCACAACAACAACAAATTAAAATTACATTTAAATATATGCATGGCAGTATTACAAGGGGCCCATACAAATGTTGCCACAAGTATGACAGGTATGAGACTGAGCTGCACCTGGGGTTTGTAAGTGCCATTATGAAATAGTTTAGCTCCTCTGTAGACCCTGTAAAGTCAAAAAAGAGCTCATTACCACTGCTACTCCTGTTTTGTTTTTGTTTTTGTTTTTTTCCCATAAGCATCCTCAGTCATTTGTTTCCAGTCATCCTCCGTATTTTTGTAGCTGACCAAATACATACATATTCTTCAGACTTTAAATACTGTATTCAGTTTCAGACTGATTGATACCATACCACAATTAGAGAGGACAAAAATGCGCCTAGAAACAAATAAAACTACCAACAGCTTATACATTGATGTCAAAGGCAAGTACCCAGTACTCTAGCAGTGCAATAGGACAATGTAATTTATTATGCCATTTATATGGTGCATTCAATAACATGACTTGCAAGTGCTCCTTTTAATGTCATGTAGGACATCCCATTTTGTCAAGAGTGTTTAGATAAGCTGTGGAACAAAGAGCGAGGAAGGCAAGGCCAGTTCCAGGCATAGACAAACTAGGCAATTGCCAGTGAAAAGGTTAGAACCGGACCTAAAGAAAGGATGTGTGTGTGTGTGTGTGTGTGTGTGTGTGTGTGTGTGTGTGTGTGTGTGTGGAGTTAGAAGCTTCCAACAGGTTTAAAAAAGTTTCCTACTAGAAATTGTGCTTTTTGGCCTGGATGCAAATTCTTTACATTTTCACATTTGTCATTTGACATTTGTGTGTGTGTGTGTGTGTGTGTGTGTGTGTGTGTGTGTGTGTGTGTGTGTGTGTGTGTGTGTGTGTGTGTGTGTGTGTGTGCGTGTGTGTGTGTGTGTGTGTGTGTGTGTGTGTGTGTGTGTGTGTGTGTGTGGCTTCCAAACCACAAACATGAATCAGCTTGACATTTCACAAAAATGTTGGTGAAAAATGAAATGAAATTATACTTTAAACAATTGCACAATCAAATGAGCCACATGAGAATAACCTAGTCTACATCAGAGTAGCCCTGTCTATATGCCAGTGATGAGGATATGCAATGCCTTCATTTTGAACTCTAGATGGTGCAGCATAACAATGAACACAAGTGCAGTGTGTAGAATATTCAAGTGGCTGACCAGAGAGAGGTCATGGACTTCCTTTCAAAGGATGACTTAATTTGGGGGCAATTAAGTATGAGGCATTGAAAACATCTCTTCTTAATATCGAGGTTTCCAAAGGTTTCCAAGCCTTGTGTAACCCTGATTATGAATGTTAAAACTGATTATTGTTTATGTTGTGTAAAATTTGCTACAAGAATGGTCAGTCATCCAAGTCTGTTGCTGCTGAATGTACTGTATATGCTGCTGATGAATGAATATGAATTGTTTCCCAGGTCCAATATTGTTAACCATATGACCTGAAAATATCCAGGTCAGATAGCCCTTCGTAGCAAACATGTCATCAGAGCAAATTCTGTTATTCAGTGGTGCATGTTATAGTAAGTTTACAAGCATCCCCGTATTTATGATGAGAACTCTATTATTAGATAAATAAAGATCTGTTTATGAATCAGTCATGAGCGAACATTTCGCATCTTTTTCACATCAGTGCGTCCTTCTGCCATGACGCTGATTTAAGTGGCCCCGCCTGTCCTGTATCCTCCAACAATAATACAACATTACGGACAGTTATGCTTCGCAGATTAGTGGAAGTTAAACGCTAATTCCCAGGATGACATGTCGCACATGGGGCGCCCATGTAGATGATTTAGAAGTAGAAGTATAAAAAATTGAAGCAACTTCTCGAGAAATGCTGTTTATTTTCAACTCCTAGATTCCATCGGACTGAGTAGCCTAAAACGATGAGTGGCAGATCAGCACCAAGTTCCTTTTACGTTCTACGTTGGACATCGCAGAGATCTATCCGCTTCGGGGACCACACGTACCCTTAATAGCAGGATGTATTTGGTGCAGGTGCTTTGGGTTTTCGTACTTGTACGACATGTAATAACGGATCTCTCTCCGTCCGCTTGTACAAAATTAGAATTAGATCACATGAGAAGAAAAAGAGTGGAAGCAGTCCGTGGACAGATCTTAAGTAAGCTGCGACTGAGCAGCCCCCCAGACGGACCTGTTTCCAATGAAGTGCCGCTGCAATTTCAGGCGCTGTTCAACAGCACCAAAAAACTTCTGGAGGAACTTAACAAGGAGCGACGGCATAACTGTGACAGTGCGAACGCAGAGGACGAATACTATGCCAAGCAAATCTTCAGAATCAACATGATGGATGAACCCACAGAAATAAACAGTAAGTTTAACAAATGATTTGTAAAATATTGCTAGCTTGAATTATAGGCCTAATGAAAAATTCATCACATCATTCGCCACTGGTGCAAGGTTCTCACCAAAGACATAGACTAGCCTACTTTTGAAGATTTTTTTTTAAATTATTGTAGACTTTTGTCCAAGCCTTTAGGCTGTCACAATAGTTGGCTACAACTTTTATTTCTCCTGTATGGATGTGAAATTTTACAACCTAGCTATGCAATACATTTGGTTAGTTGGAATTCGATGGGCCAATCTAGGCTATACACATTGCACGACTACAACAATTAGAATTGAAATAGACTAGGCTATTTGAAGGATTATGCAATGGATGTATTACATATACACTAGAAATCTTCATCTGATTTTTTTATGTAAGTAATCGATATGTCAGATGAGGTGTGATTTGAGTTCATCAATGAGCGGCCTCTCTTGTCACCATGTGTTGAAGCCTGAATGAGCACCTCTAATTTAAATTTCACATAAGGCTATGTAAACGACCCTTTCATTACTGGACTGATAACCTGGTTTCAACCCAAGTGAGAAATTATGAAAGTTTAGATTACATTTGCTTGGGCGAACAGTGGAAGATATGCTGCTTGGTGACAGGAATGAGATTCAGCTCAGTAGAGGGTTCATCAATGCAAACAAAACTAAAAGAATTCCTAGTGCTTAATGCAGAGGAAGAGTTGACCTCAAGGTGATGTTGATATAGGCATTTGTTCTGCTATGTGTTAGTGTTTCACAGGCTTCTCAAATGGCTCGTGTTTACTTGTGTGAAAGATGCTGCAACAAGTAGCCAAGTGGTATAAGTTTTAGCAAGAGTTCTCAATAGTTGTTATATTTCATCCCACAAACATCTTTAAAACAAACTCCTCTGAGATTGTTTTATTAAAGTACTGTGTAAATATTTTTTCATTGCAGAATTGAAAAGAACCATCCATGTAAAAGCAAGGACTGGTGTGGGGTTCTTGGCATCGCTATTTATCATATCATATTTTATCATATTTTTCCAGGTGGAGATCAAGATTGTGCAAAGGAAAGTCCCAGGTTGTTCTTTTTCAACATAAGCAGCTTTGAGAGGAATGCCAGCAGCCTGTTCCGTGCCAAATTTCGGCTCCTGCGAGAACCGAACCCCAGTGCCAAACAGAGTGAACAGCGCATCGAGCTCTATCAGGTCTCTGTCCTGTTGGAGATACAGGGTGTTTCTCAAAGTAGAGAATGCTTCCTAGGTAGCACACTAGCCTTAGAAGCTGTACACTTCAAAAACGAGGATCCATCAGTGCATCCTTGAAAAATCTATGAACAAAGGCCTCTGTCCTCGCTAGAATTTAGAAGGATGCTTGACTTTGGAACAGTACTTGGCGACTGACAATGACGTGGAACACTCATAGAGTATTTCTCAAAATCGAGGAAGCATGCTTGGAAGGCTGCTTTTCCAGGTATTTCACTCCATTGTGTGTTGCCAAACACTGTTCCAATGTCAAGGATAGGCTACTTCTAAATTCTAACAACGACAGAGTCCTTTTCATAGATTTTCCAAGGATGCACTGATGGAACCTACGTCTCTGTAGTATAGGTCCTACAACTTGCAAGGAGAGTGTTCTACCAAGAAAGCATTCTCGAGAAACAGTCATACCCATGATTGAAAATACTTGCTTACAGGATAGAAGGAATGATAAGCTAGTCTTTTTTACTTGCTTTACCTGTGAAATTTGGAGACGTTATACATGCTGATATTCTTTTTAAATTTCTGTACCAATCAAATTAATGAAGATATAATCAAAGTAGTTAAGGCTTGTAAGATGACGTTATCATGAATGCTGTCATTTATCCCGTCCTGGACCTCAGCGTTCAAAGGGATAAGAATTGATGTCTGTCCAATTCTTTATCAATTCTCTAACCAACTAGCCTTTAATAATTTACCCTAGCTGACTGTAGCAGCCTATTAGACAGGTAAACAATGTCAAACACGTTATATCTGTTTCAATTTTGTACTCAGAAAGATCATTGCTTATTGATCTGAAAAATATTGGCACTAATAAGAGGTATTTATATTGTCAGAGGGATGCAGTTCCTGTGAGTTGAAGCATTTGACTATTGGTTATGCCGGGATTATGGTGTGAGGCTAATTGACTAACACTGGAAATGTACTCCTCAGAGACGTAAAGGTGAACAAGGTGTCTCAAGTCGGCGCTACATTGACGGCAAAAATGTCCAGACTAAAGGTGCTGAAGAGTGGATCACATTTGATGTGACGGAGACCATTAAGGACTGGCTTCTGCACCCAGGTAAGTGCCAGAGTCCCACCAATCTAGCAAAACCATACAAAGCAACTGTAACATAAAGGCTATGTAACACGAGACCAATAACTTAAAGGAGGGGTGGTCAAACTTTACTTTAATATGTGGGTGGCCACATACTTAAAAAAAAAAGTAAGCTCCCAAGAGCTAATACAAAATTAGGTACAAAATACAAAATAACAGTTTTTAAGCAGTTTCAAGTGAAAGTGCGGCTGCCTTTTAGATGAGAGAACCCAAAGGCACCTACACTGTTTAATGATACTTCAGAGCCAGTTTCCCTTAGAGCAGGGGTCGCGAACCTTTTTGGCTGAGAGATCCATGAACAACACATATTTTAAAATTGAATTCCATGAGAGCCATACAATATAGCGGTATGTCAGAGGCATGTCTTTTATTCGTTTGATTATCTTGTCTTTATTTGAACAGTCATCAAAAAGTTCATTGGCAACGTCAAGCATGAGTGTTTTGGTAAAGCTAGCCGAATTCCAGTCACCTTGGACTGAAATAGATAGATGAATGGATTGAAAAAGGCCTACATGAGAATGTTTTATATTTTTAACATTATCATTCTTTTTATTTAAGATTTGTCTGCGAGCCAGATGCAACCATCAAAAGAGCCACATCTGGCTCCCGAGCCATAGGTTCCCTACCCCTGCCTTAAGTGTTAAGCGTCATGCTCAAGGGCACCACAGCAGTCTGGATTTGAACCCAGGCAGGGTTTAAAGTGGGGGGCGGGTTCCGGCACCTTAGATAATAGATAGATCCATTTATAGGCAGAGTCATATTTAAATATCTTGCCTGCTTTCAGTGGTGAGATATCTGCAAAAATGAAAAAAATATGTATGATTAAAAGTGCACTAGGCCTAATGTAATGACAGTGACATTATCATAGCCGAACAGGATGAGTCATTTTTCTTGTTGCGCCGACACAAAATTTGAGAGTTCCCCCTCCTGTCACATCCCACTTTAACCACTGACTGTTGGTATGTATAAGCACAAAGGAATTTGGTACAAGGTAAACCAATAAGTTAAACAGCAGCAGTCATTGGTAACTGATGAGGGCACGGAAGTTTAGTTTTCCTGTGTAGTTACAGTAGCATCAGTTGCCAGTTTGCAAATTCGGTCTATGTTTTATGTGTTGTTATGTTTTCGTTCTTATATTCCAAGGGTGGGCTTTGCCCAAAACAACGGTCTTTTGAATTGGTGTTTATATCTTGTCCATATCTTGTTATATCTTGCCCTCTGATTGGGTCATAGGCTATCCAATTGCGTGCAGAAGCAGTTTGAAAGATAACTGCTTTGCTCCGCCCATAATTTTCGGTCTATCTATCAATGCCAGACTATACATTTTAATGTTATAGGATGGCTTGCCAGGCTAATAACATCCTCCTCTTTGTCTCAATCCACAGAGAGCAATCTTGGCCTAGAGATTGGTGTGCATTGTCCATGCCAGTCCTTCAATCCTGCTGGTGATGTCATCAGAAATGAAGATGAAATACTAGAAGTAAAGTTCAAAGGTAGGCTAATTTAACTGCTCTTTACTGATTATGGTGGGTATCTAAGTCAATTACAGTCATTTTGGCAATTACCAGACGTCATTGGTTAGTGCCATTGGAGTTGACACTCATGTTTAGCAGGGCAAACATGTCCTTGTCATGAAATCCATACATTGATTGTATTTTGTCCAAACGTAGATATGCACAGATTTTTTTCCTATGGCATGCTATAGCCTATACTGTATTCATGTACTCCCTTTGTAGAGGTCTTACAGAGGAGCAGAGATGATGGACACATGGGCTGTGTCTCAAATTGCACATTTGAACACAACCAAGGAATTGTTATCTATGAATGATTCACTGCATTTCTCTCATATGCTACATCAATGTGGTAACAGAAATGCAACAAATCCCTTAAGTCTGATGATTATGCTTGTTTTACCTGTGGGTCCCAACTACCGGCCTCTCATTTCCTAGAAGAAGTTTGGGAACAAAACAGAATCTTCTGGAATTGTTTTAGCACTCTAGAATCTTTGGTTGAAATGGTTGTGGCTCTGTTGCTGCCTTCCAGGTGTGTTGACCAAGGAGGAGGGGAAGCGTGGAGACCTGGGACGACTGAAGAAGCAGCGAGAGGAGAGTCTGCCTCATCTCATCTTGATGATGCAGCCACCCCATCACTCCAGTACTAAGGCAAATCACCGCCGCAAACGGACACTGGACACCAATTACTGTTTCTCGTAGGTTGAAATATTTCAGTTGGAGTTATTTGTGTAACAGATTGTTTCGGTACATGTGGCATACATGAAACATGTCCCTTTTTTCCCTTACAAAATACTCAGCCTTATCACCCATAGGTTGGCCTGTTTTTCACTGCTCTTCATGATTGACAATAGCCAGATGATAACATATAATGTATTGTCTGATGATGAAGGATAGACTGCTAGGATACGTCCAGATTTATAGGCTAGATTGGCCATCCATATGAAAAGGATTTTCTTCAACGTCTTAAGAGTTGAACAGAAAGAACTGCTTTCAGTGGATTTTCATGTGTTTACCTGATGTGTTTACCTGATAGTATCATTGTCTTTGCTGTTGGAGCTGTTGGAAAAGATTGAAACCAAGAGGGTAAAAGCAGAGCGAGGTGTGCAGATATTTGTTAAGTTCCATGTTCTATTTACTCTGATATGAAAGATTGTTGAGAAGTTCATATAGGGACGTAATACACTCATGTGGGTTTGCTCCCATGCTCTATCTGTATCTGCTGACGTATCTGAAAGGGAGGCTACGCTGTATGTGTTAAGTGAAAGACGTAACAAGCCTCCATTATGATCAATGGAACTGGTTGGGCTTTCGTAAGGCGGCCAGTGTAGCCAAAGGGTTAGTTATTCAGTGATCTTTGCCTGAGGTGTCTGACCTATCTTTTTCTCCCTGTCTCAGTAACTATGAGGAGAATTGCTGTGTCCGCTCTCTATACATCGACTTCCGCCGCGACCTGGACTGGAGGTGGATCCATGAACCCAAGGGTTACTATGCCAACTACTGCTCTGGGCCTTGTCCCTATATGCAGAGCTCTGATGCCACACATAGTACGGTAAGGACACCAGACCTCTGGAAACCAGCGACTGTTGCCTCTTGACTAGCTAGTCCAACCCATCAAACAATTTAACCAAGGTCTTGTCCGCACACAGCAACTAGTAAGGTAATCGAGCAGTTCAGTGGCATCACTAAATTTACTTTCGATTTGATAATTTTTACTTTCGAAAAGATTTTGGTACCACTGGTTCAATTTAAATTGCTTGCTAGCATTTGTGTTTGATCTATGCGTTCGATCTATGATGTTGTTCCAAATTCTTTAATTCCTCTCACTATCTAGTGTAGTTAGCTTGTGCAACAGAGCTTGAATGATGAACCAACATTTTAAGCATGAGCCACATACCGGCCCATAACATGGTGACATAATTAGTAGTCTTAATTAAATAATTGATTGCGTTGGTGGAATGGAATGGAAGTTGACGCTACTTCAAACTCGGCTTAATCACTATGATTAGCGACTTTGATGGAATACCCATGGTACCATACAAACAATCATAATTTGTAAATACGAAGGAAAAAATATCAGTTTTCAATGATACCCCTCTACATGTACATAATCTCAATTTACAAAGCAGAGATACAGTGTGTCATTGAAGTTAGATCAAGTAATGCCGAAATGTAGATGTCATAATATTAACTTTGATCGTTGGTCTATCTATACTTCTGGCTTAAAGCATGTCTTCTCTCTTGAAACCCTGACAGTTATTGAGCCTGTACCAGACGCTGAACCCCGACGCCTCCATCTCACCCTGCTGCGTTCCCCAGGAGATGGAACCACTCACCATTCTCTACTTCTCTGGCCGCAACCCTAAAGTGGAGCACCTCTCCAACATGATTGTGAAGTCCTGCCGCTGTAGCTGACCTGAGTGAGATAGATACGATAGAGAGGGCCTGCCGGTGGTGCGGCGGTTTGCTTTTCCATGTTAGCATGTGAGGACATTAGCACGTGTTTGTTCCCACATCAATGTCAGGTTAAGGGCATGTTTCAACACTGCTGACTAAGGTTACATGTGCAGCCGTGCGTGAGATCACATATGGATCGTGATCCCCATCCCAGGACGTGGACTTACAAAAGGAGCTGCATGCACAATGACAAAAAAACGAAACAAAAAACTAAGCCCTCTGGATTTCATGTTTTTTTTTTATTATCTTATTTTTTTATTATTTTATGTCCCCTACACATTGTTTTATTTTGTAGGGTAATCAAAAAATGCAAAGTGTTGCAGTGCACTATGTTTTTCCATACAGTAAGACATGGTTTAAGCTCAGTGGTTTACCTCAATTATGTCACATAGAAGGGACTATAAGTCAAAATGTAGAGACTTTCAGGACTGTATGCACTGACAATGCATGTATTATGTCAAATTTGATCCCTTAATAGTTAAGACTTGGTTTGTAGAAAATGTAGATGTATTCCCCATAGTAGACAATGCCCGAAAAATATTGAACAGTATTTCTCTATATGATTTGATTAAAGCATATTTTACTGTGAATATGAAGTAAAATAAATAACTGAGAATGGAAGATGGGTTTTCATTTCCAAATAGATGAATCTCACATGAATAGAGACAGCAATCTGGTCTAATCTAGTGTGGTGTTTTTTTTTTTTTTTGTTGTAATTTTTATCCATGGCCCTTTCATGTGTTGCACTGTCTGAAAGACCACAATATGCTCCCAGGAAGACCATTAGGGCTTACAAACTGACGGATATGTGCTGACAAGTGGTCAGGGAGAATGCAGTTTCCAGTCTCTCTCTCTCTCACACCCCACCAGGCCATCCCCCCTCGTTAGGCCAACAATGACAGGGCCCCCAGAAAAACCCTCCCCATGTTTTCTGAGTGCAATCAGGCGACGTGCGCAACCACCCGACCTGCTTGAAAACTGCAGCAGGGGTGGAAAAAAAGGGGGTGAGAGAGAAAGAAAGAGACAGAGAGAGAGAGCTGAGCTGCTGCTTCGTGCATGACCACCCTGTAGCCTGAAGACAAAACAAAGCATCTCTTTTTGAAGTTGTCATTTTCAGTTTGCCCACTCAGTGCATGGCAGAGAAAATTAGAAGATAGATAGATAGATAGATAGATAGATAGATAGATAGATAGACAGATAGATAGATAGATAGATAGATAGATAGATAGATAGATAGATACATATACAGATAGATAGATAGACAGATAGATAGATAAATAGATAGAAAGACACATGTAGATAGATAGATAGATAGATAGATAGATATACAGTAGATAGATAGACAGACAGATAGATAGATAGATAGATAGATAGATAGATAGACAGATAGATAGATAGATAGATAGATAAATGGATGGATGGATGGATGGATAGATGATAGTTTATTAGCCACATGACCAAGGCTGGTTGAATTTGTTTTGGTAGAGTATGTTAAATCTCTGCAGTATATCATAATACATACGCAAACAACAACAGACACTCCACATGGTGATGCAATACAGCACATTAAAACAATGCAACAAGACACTAACATAAGCACACCTCCTCATACCTTAGGTGAATAGTATACAGGCCTGTAGTGTGGTGCAGTGTAGTGTGTGGGGGGGAATAGAGGGAGGAATTCAGGACAAACATCTATTCAGTTTACACTGAAATCACTTAAGGTGGTATTCCCCCATACACTCAAGTCCAGATAAGTGCTTAGTGCAGGCTGCACCGCATGGAGCTAAGCACTTTTTTTGGTTACACTTTATTTGAAAGTACCGTCATAAGACT
Organism: Sardinella longiceps; assembly: GCA_027497455.2. Taxonomy (NCBI): domain Eukaryota; kingdom Metazoa; phylum Chordata; class Actinopteri; order Clupeiformes; family Clupeidae; genus Sardinella; species Sardinella longiceps. The sequence goes on from JAODXP020000025.1 coordinate 29,081,776, forward strand.
AACATGACACTGTCATTAACTATGACATGACGTTGACATGAATCTGTCATAAACTTTATACACCTGTCATGACTTCTGTCATTAAATGTCACCCGGTATTTATCATGGTTAGGGTTAGGGTTAAGGTTAGGGTATGTCAGAAGTCATGACAGGTTTATAAAGTTTATGACAGATTCTAGACAATGTCATAGTTAATGACAGTGTCATGTTTGTCTTATGACGGTACCTTCAAATAAAGTGTTACCCTTTTTTTTTAGACTTAAGCACCTGGGAGAATACTGGCCTTAGGAAAAAACAGAACAGCAATATTTTTGTGTTAAAAAGCAAGCACACCGAGTAGAATATATTCAAGTATATATGAGTATATTATTCTCAAAGGCCTAAATTTGTAGGCAATATTTATTGTATCCTATAGGCTATATTTTTTATGTATTTAAGGGTACAAGTATTTAAAGTATTTTACTATACAAGTATAGCCTGACACGCCAGACTATATCATAAGAATGTATAGTCTGAAGACCACTGATAGACTGTGCCTCAATGGAAGGGCGGGTGATTGCGTTGTCTTTCAAACTGCCTCTCCACGTAATAGGCTAGCGTTCCGGCCAGTGGTACCAGCTGGTAGGCTATATCAAACTTTTCCCGTAGCCCGTCGGTAACACGGCAAAGACATCTTTTTCAGAACGAAAAACTTCAGTGCACTTTCTTGTTTGACTTTCAAAGAAAATGACAAGTGCAATTCGTCCAAAACTAAAGCCAAAGACGATTCTGCTCTGGTTTGAGCAGGGCTGTCGTCATCGTACAAAGCCCGCCTTACGATTTCCTGTACACATACCGCGCTGTGATTGGTTATCCGCCGCCAGAGTCAGGATACAACGGGTTTCTATCAGTGGCCTCTAGACGTATCCGCTGTGCAAATTCAAATTTGCTACCGCTAGGGGTACGTCTAGAGTTCTAGGCTAATACAAGTATTGAATAATTGTTATTGATTAAAATAAATTAATATAAGTATTTTTCAAGTATTATATGAAAAGTTTGTTTACTTCTAAGATCTTCAGCCAAAGGTTCAGCCAAAGTCCCTTTGACACTGTCTCTATTAGGGCTCATATTATTGTATTAGGGCTGTATATTGGCCACCTAATAGTCTAATGTAAATTAGCCAAGGCTACCCAGAGTCCCTACGGCCGGCTGAACACAGCACTCCATTTCATGGGCTTTTTGGTGGCCATCTGTAACAGCTGAGCGAGGACACACTGTAGAGGCCTTAATAGGGAGCTTAATAGGCAGGGGATCGAAACGTTGCCCGAGGGCTCAGGTCCTGTCCTAGCGAGGATGGCAGTGGGCCAGCCATAAAGCATGAGGACAGCCAATATAGAGGGCAACGAATGCCCTTATCACACCAGAGGCCAGAGTTGAAAACCACACTAATTGAATTGGTATTAATGAGGAAAATGTGATTGGATGCTAAGACGGGCAACCCCTGATTTGACTGCTACTGTAGCGCCATCTGATGGGGAGTTGGAGTACAGTAGCCTGTTCATAACAGTGGAGGAAAGAGTCAGCCTTACAATAACATACCAGTTTTTCCATTGACTGTTTGCATTTTCATAATGTTGAGACTTGCTATTCCTAATGATTGTATTAATGACCCCTCTCATTTTCGCTTAAATGATGATAGACTGCCTACTGTTTACATTCTCTCAGGCCTACATGAGAAGTTTCTTAGTGGATTTGGACAAAGTAGGCTTGATATCATAGCTATCTATTAGTTCAGTCCTGTGCAGAGTGAAGGCCTTGTTACATGGGCTCTCCAGCTCTCCAGGAGAATTCTATTTCCTTCCTGCTGAGTTCCTTAGTGCTCTATGTTACCTCAGATAAGAGGAGGAGTTCAACAACATGCCAGCTTCTGCCATCACACCTGAGGTATTGTAGACACATCAATGTCAAAGCTATACCTAACTTTCCCTAATCTTATAGCACAGTCAGTTACACCATTCTGCTTTTCTGTGTAGGCTATACATGTTGCTCAGTGTGCTTTGATTACTGGCCCTGCCAACCAAGAATGAAGGACCAGGCAGGACAGGAGGAAGGCATGAAGTATTAGAAAGAGGTGAGGCTGTGATCATGCAAAGCAATTACCATGCTACCCTGAATGTAAGTCTATACCGGACTTGACCGAAAGTTCATGTTGGTATTATTTAAATGGAAGTACTATACTCAAACATTTTTTGGTTTGTAGGTTTCTTCAGGTCCTGTAGAAACTAAAATGCTACAAGAGGACTAGAAAAACACATCAACCCACCTTTAGTTTAACTATATTCTTAACCACAATAAATACATTTTAATCAAAATCAGTTACATGCCAGGCATTGTAGGCCAACTTAATTTTTCTGTCTGTAATGCTTGGCTATCTGAACCCTGAGATTTCAATGACATTTGTCTTCACTGGGGGAGTGTCCCCAGAGCAAGCTATATAAGGGTTATGTGCCTTGATCAAGGGCACAATGGTGGCAAACAGGATAGACAGATAGATCTTCATCACACAACCACATTTGGACTTGGAAAAAACATACCTGCTGTAAGTGATTAATTATACCGTAGCTAAACAGAGCTGCACGCTATAGACAACAGGTGTTGCAGTTGTATATATTTTTTTTTTACCAGTTTTTTTTACCACTAGGTGGTGTTAGTCTTCCTGTAACCAGAAACAGACCCAAGCCAGCCTAGCCCTCATGACACGAAAGCACCCCCGGGCTGGCATGAATTCTTGTCCTTGTCTTGTCCCTCAACTGAAACTGGATTTGACAAAGAGATGACTATTGACCAAAAAAAAAAGGGAAAAAAAAATCCCATTCAAATAAGAGAAGCCAAGGTAGACAGAGAGTGAAAATCTTCAAATTCTTTGGAAGATACATCAGCGAGGTTTCGCAACACCAACAGAGCACACACATAGTTTCTGAGGAAACTGAGGAAATTTGGCATGCCACTAACGAAAGACACAATGGTATCTTGTTGGTAACACAAGAGAGTGTCAGTGCAAGTACAGTACATTGCCAGTGCCAATTGTATCTCATATTCAAAACAATAGCCTATAATATATCAAAAACAAAAGTTGTCCAAAACCTTCAGTCTCGTGCTGACTGTCACCACATGCCATAAGACATTGTGTACTTGGAGGGGTCATTGCACTTTAACGTTTTAGTTCGTTCTTAATTTGTAAGCTATTTATTTATTTCAATGCTGTCTTGGCAAGGGTAGAAAGCAAAGTAAGAATTTAACTGTGTAGCATTTAATTCTCTTTCCTGCACATATGACAACAACCTTATTAAACCTTGACTTTTATGACTAAAGAAGTGTACAACAGTTGTGTTATAGCCAGATGTGCCATCACATATAATTCTAGAGCTGGCACTGACAGACAGCCCCAGGAAACAAAATAATATTATGATCATCACTGTAAAAATATATGTCCATATAGAAGTAAAACAAACAAACAAACAAAAATTAATCTGGTTGACTTAAAAGTTAACTCTATTTGAGACAAGTGAACTATTATTATGTTTTAAAAATGGTCTGTCAGGGCCCAACATTTTTAGCGGTGCCTCTGGTTAGCATCTGTAAATAGGTGAATGGTAATACAACTGTGACCAGGCTAAAGGAAGGGTGCAAGTTACTAGAAAAGCTTTTTGAAATTATGTTTCTTCAGATCCCCTCCAAGGCCCCAACATTTTTCCAATACTATTCATTCCACAGGGGACTAACAATTTCTATTTTGTGTTCAATTAATTGGTTTAAATCGGGTTGCAACCAAACATCTTGAACCCTATCCTTAAGGGATCACCTAAGATAAGACAGTACTTTATTCATCCCAAAGGAAATTCAGGAAATGCATAGCTACAGTGCACCGAATTGAAAACTCCTCTCAGAGGTACAGACTTCCCCTGTCCACCACACCCTTCAGTGTCTCTGATGGGAGAGAGGGCTGTGAGACACGTTGCTGTGAGACACGTATTCAGTCTCAGGAATGCAGCTGCCATGAATATCTGTCTGGGCTTGGCTACGTAGCTCATGTTCACCATATGTACAGTATAGCTACCATGACATATGGCCAACAGTAGTCTAGAGTGGCGCGTGTTAAAGTCACATCAAGGCTCCTACCATCATGAATTCTTACGTGGCCTTTGCACTTCATGTTGGCTTCATCTCTGACTACATTAAGTACTCATACTGTTTTGTGTTAACCATGGTCAATCTATGTATCAGACTTTACAGATACTTTATTAGGCCCCAGGCAGGTAGGCTGAGTCCATGAGGCATGGATCTGCCCAAGGTTTCTTCCTACAAAACAAATTATTTACAAAGCGAAGGGAGTTTTTCCTTGCCCCTGATTCTCATGGATGCTTCCCGTACTGTCTGTAAAGCGCCGCGAGACAATGTACTGTATTTGAGCGCTCTACAAATAAAATTGAATTGAATTGAATTGAAGTGATATTGACATGCGTAAATTATAAACATAAGGATTGTGTCACTTTTCCTATTAGCATGATTTCCCATGCTTTTTTGTAGTGTACTGAGACGGAGCGACTAGAAAGGAAAAAGTGGACGACTTTAGTCAATTTCTTATTTTTTTAATTTCCCATTATTTATTCCCAGTCCATACAGATAAAAATGGGTAAATGTCAAATTACAAAAAGCACTAAAATATAAAACTGTCGAAATGTTATAATTGTCATACACTTGTGGCAACATTTAAAATCACTTCACAGAGGTGGTAAAAAAAAAAAGATCAGACTTGTGCTTTATAGAAAGAGTACAGTGATTAAACCACTGTAAAACATAATTACATTTTCTTCAAACATCATTCTAGGCAGAACATATACATTCATATATTATCATATATAAAACCCTACACCCCTTACACATGAAGAAAATGAGATTTCTAGTTCTATTCAAAAGAACTGGACAAAAGATTTCCATGGCTGTTGTGTTGTGCACATTTGGAAAAAAAAGAAGAAATTTACTGATCAAATAAAATTTTCAACGGAACACTAGGCACTACACATTTACAATTTACATACTTTCATTACCTGATACCACCCCCTCAAAAAAAACAACCTACCAAAACAAAACAAAACAAAACAAAAATCAAGTGAACTCAAGTGAATATTTTCACATTTCAGTGTCATTTTTCATGATAATGCTAATACTGCAATTATGGTAAAACTGTTAAACATTGGGACTTTTTGTGCCGAGATGATTTTTCAAAGCCTCAAGTTTGTTTTAGTGCACAAACACGTGGTGTTTCCCTCGGTACAATAGAAGGTTACACCCACGTCTTCCTCACAGTCTGGCTTCAGTCACAATGTCGGTGGACTGAAGAGTTCCGTTCTGGTTTGCCTGTGTGCAAAAATGACTTTATTTAGTGCAATATCACACCAGGTTTGTTGGACAACACTGACCACTGTGTCCGGTCGGTCACTGTCCAAAAAAGCCCAATCTAGTATTCTTTAAAGGTGACATGGAACGGTGAGTAAACTCTACAACAATTTCACAAACAAGAGTTCACAAACACTAGTTCAATTGTAGTCTGGACATGAAAAGTGCAGTAGATTGTAGGATACTTGAAAAGTGAATGCTAAAATAAAAAAAATAAAAATGACTTTTTAAAGGCCCCAAACCATATTTTTTTCACTAAACATTTCTTTCTTTATGATATAATGATTTCATGTTTCAAAACCTTGCTTTGGTGTCTATGTCTCCCCCCATCCTGAAGGCAAAACGCATAACCACTTAACGTTACATTATGGCCCAGGTGCCAGGAACACCTGTGGTTAGAGTTACCACTTGCCCCACTTTTTGCTGGACTGTACATGAATTCGAGCCTTCCCACGTATTCCTATTAATGTGCCAAGATGAAAGCACAATTCCAATTATGAACCATTTAAATTAACCGTTTTCATATATGAATAGTATGGCAATATAATTTTAATTTTTGATCTATATATATTTTTTACTAAAAATATAATTTATTAAAAAATGTAGGAAAAAGTTATGGCAAAATGCTATTGCAAAATAAGTGGAATTCAGTCAGAGCCACATATGCCTCACTTGTTCAGGCTCCGTAGAATGCATTATTTGCTTTTATGTTATACATCTGTCCCACAATATTTTGCTTACTTGCCCTCTTTTTGCTTATTTGGAATTGGTCACACCACCTGTGGTTGCCAAAGAGGTCACCACATTTAGCCAAAACGACAAAGACTATTTCAATCCACAGCCTAAATACAGGGTTATAACAGGGTGCAAGGTAAAACTGGATCTGAGCTTAGCTTTTCTAATCAAATGGTGAATAAATAATTGAAATAAATCAATACGTATAAAATGTTGAATTGAGTTTAACATCAGAGAACAAGATATAACACTTCAGTAATCCACTCTAGGTCACCTTTAATTGACTTCTTTCTACATGCTTTACTGCTAATATGATACCACCTCTGGTCCTAAACACATTTAAGCACATTCACTCCCCATAGATGTGTGAACATTATTCAGGACATGTAGACTGTGGCCTGTGCTAATAATGGCTAGCATGAATGAGTTCAGTCAGGTGTGTGAGGCCAGGACTACTACATATGGCAACGAGTAAATGCACTTCAAAGACTCCCATTAATAGCATCACATATATGGCCATGTATGTTAGGACCGTCATGATCACAAATGTAGACTACAGCAAGCTATTTTGAACCAAAGGGGTTTTCTAATTGTAATATTTATTTTTATAATCTATTTTCGGCAGTATACCTGACACTGGGTGGAAGGGCAGACTCATTATAGGCATATAGACCTGTGACTTTGAGCCAGTGTCCTCCTTGTGCCCTCTACAGTCAGTTCCTCAGTCGGCCTGAAGGGGGCAATAGTACTCCTTGGCTTAGCTTAGCATATGAGATTAAAAACCGCTCCTGAGGAGCTTAAGGGCGTAACCTTAGCAACACATTGCATCATATAGTCTTTCTGCTTCATTTGCTACTTAAACAGTCTTTAACAGTCCTAATTAAATTCACATGACTCACACAGGTAGAGATGTGAGCCTTGAAAAAACTTAATGAACCTGGCGAATATGGCATCCTGCCTGAAGAAAGGATGACTCATAACTTTCACCTACAAAGGCATTAGCTACCGTACCATCTCTCGGCATCCTCTTTAAAGAATTGCACATCTACCAGTCCAAATGATGGAAAAGCCGGGCGAGGCTAATAGTTTTTTTTTTTTTTTCCCCCAAAGAGTTGTACTCTTGTGTGATGATTGTTTGAAAGCATGATTGACCATTATGAGTCAGCAGAAAAGAAGCAATGGAAGAGAAAAGGAAGAGAGGAAGAGAGAGAGGGAGGGAGGGAGGGAGGGAGGAAGGAAGGAAGAGAGTGGGGAGAGGAGGAGGAGACTGGATCAGAAGAGTGAGTGGAATGATCAGCAGCCAGCCAACTAGCTCCTACCTTGGGTATTGCGGTGTGGATGTGTAGATTTGAAGGATGGGAGAGGAGGAGGAGGAGGAGGAGGAAGGGATTCAAAAGGGAAGAGGAGGAGGGTGGGGTCGGGGATGGGGGGTAGGGGTGGGGAGTGGGGGGAAGGGGATGCAGGGGAGTTAATGATCAGGGTGGTGAAGGGGTGATCAGAGCCGTGGCGCCGTAGTCCGTCCCCTCGCCACGTTCATTCGCAGCCTGGCAAAGGAGGTGGGGGTAGAAGGGGGGGGGTTGAGGGGTTGAAGGGGGAGGGTGCAACAACAGCAGGAGGTTCACAATGAATGGGAGGCAGGGTTGGGTACTCAGACAGGCACCCCAGACCATCAGTAGCATGCCCACGCCGTCTGGTGACATTGTTCAGCTCATGGGTAACACAGCCACCAGGGAGAACTTTTACTTCATGTGCACAACCCTTTCTCTGAGGTTCTGTGTGAGGTTTCTATGTAATATTCGTCTTTTGATCATGATTGAGGTGGTCACATTTTTTGACATTTAAACTGGTTGACCTGATATATGCCACATTTTTCTCCCAACTCGTATTGCTAAGTAAGGGATAAAGTTCTGTGAGGCGGTCATTATCGTGGAATATCTCCCAACAGAGTAACCAACGCGCCAGCGGAGGCACTTTAATGCACTTAAATGGGCGTTTGAGGCATGTTTGTACTTGTAATGCACTTAGGCCGACACTGACACTTTCACCATTAGCCTGACGAAACCGTTAAAAATGTATACTGTAGCTTGGCAACGATCAAGAGACCAAAATAAGATCAATAGAACTCAATCCTGAGAGGAACAAGCAGTTATCTTACAAGCTGCCTCTGAACGCAATAGGATAGCACTACGACCAATCAAAGGAACCAACAAGATGTACATGCCACCCAATGAGTCTCTAAACATATAGAGTAGGGATGGGCAAAACGATTAATCTAGCTATTACTATTTCAATGCATTGACTAATGAACATAAACGATGACGCTGACAAATTGTCCCAGCCCTAACATAGAGCATTGTGATTGGTTAACACCAACAGTGCCCGACCAATCACAAGTCCTACTAAGCCCCTATGGCTCATTGTTAGACGTGCTTGTTGAACAAATATATTTGTTACTGCTAGGGTATGTTTAGATTTCTAGGCTAGATCACCATAGCACAGCTGCACATTTCCAGCGGGTCGCCACTTCAACAATAAACTACAGTAAATGGCACACAATTTGAAATGTTCTCATATTTTTTTTTACTTTGTATATATATATATATATATATGGGCAATTCCAGCGTTATGGACGTGACATTTTCATGCATTATTGATGAACAAATTGCCACATAACCTCCGCAAAACTAGCAGTATTTCACAATTTTGTTCATATTCTTATGCAAACTCCATGGCTGAATATAGACAAACACAAAAAATTTATATCATGATTTTCATTATAAGAATATGAGCCATTCAATTTGCGTTATGGACGTGACGAAAAACGGACAAACTTTTGAGAGAGCGTAGTTTTTGCTGTGAAGTGTGTGAAATTTTTAGAGAAATGTAAATATGACTGCATTCATACCAATCAGGACACCTAAGTAAAGACAGAGAAAGACTTAATTTCAAATGTAAATGTAAAAAAAGTTGGTTTTCATTGGAAGAAATGGCGTTATGGATGTGACGTTATGGACGTGACATCTGGAAAAACCCTCCAAAACCATACAAAACAATTGTGAACGGTGGATTTTAACCTGTAACGACAGAAATAGTAATACAACAATAAAAAATAACTGAGATAGCATTGCAGCTTTGTGTGTGTTATCACCCACTTATGCCCATTATAAGCCCCTCCATAGACTTGCATTATAGCTGAATAGGGTAAAAATTTTAACAAACAGATATCCTTTCGAAACTTGCTCAGTTGAATATTGACATTGAGACAATACTTTTTTGTATTGGAAGTTTTCTGAAAGAATTTGTATGTCCATGTAGGAGAGACTTAAATTTTTAAGGTGAGGTTTACTTTTTCGTGGAATTGCCCATATATATATATATATATATATATATATATAGTGTGCATATGTGCATGCCTGTGTATGTAGATCATGCTATGAATGCCTGCTACGTATCTATCGGCAAGGTGAATGTTGACGACTCTACCCCCCGACCTGCAGGGATAAACAGCAGATGTGACAGTCCCTTCAAATATGACAAGGCAGGATGAACTGTCGTCACTGCACACTGAGTTCTTTGCTTGGCTGTGTGTGTGTGTGTGTGTGTGTGTGTGTGTGTGGCTGTGTATACCCAATCAATGTCACCATAGGCTTTTGATGGCACAGAGGACCAAACTAGGGGGTTCAGCAAGTAAGATTCACATCGCAAGCTGATTGGTGGGAAAATGAACATCATCACAAACATTCAATTAGTGATTATTTCTGTTGACAATTCACAACTCAATCACACTGAACATGGGTTACTACTTGGTGCATCAGCTGAGACATCACAACCAAAAACAGGTGTTAGGGATTCTGGTTTAGCCTACTGATTATATCAGGATCATTGATTTATTTGTTTATCACTGCAAGCTATCATACCATGTTATTCTATGACAAAGTACTTGTTAGTCAATTTCTTGAAATGTAGGACAACAACATTATTCTGACTTTGTGTATCATGTGCTACAGGCAATTTGGTGTTTGCTGTACTTTTGTCCGTCAATTTGTTTTTTTACTTAAAGACCAAAACAGCAAACATGTTGTCCACGGATAAAAGACAAAAGCACATCCCTATCAGGCATAGTCATGCCTCTCGTGACATGCAACTGATCTGTACCTTACACGTCCACGTGTGGAGGGCTTTTGAGTTCGGTCTTCAAAACAAAATGAGATGAAAGACAAGGGGCACGTGTCAACCATGGAGCCACAGCGAATGATAGGGGAAATGCTTCGCTGTGGATTACTTTTGAAAAGAATGCAAGGACCACCCCCCCCCCCCCCCACACACACACACACACACTCCATCCACTCCCCACACACAGACACACACATACACCACCCATACACACAGACACACACTTTGGTGGCACTGTCACATCAAACTGATGACCTGTCATACTCACAGCTTCCTTGGCCAATGCATTTGCCTTCTGTCTTCTCAAGTCTGACTTGATCACGGCTGTCATTTAGCAGGAGAAAAGAACAAGGGGAGAGAGGGAGGGAGGGAGGGAGGGGAGAGAGAGAGAGAGAGAGAGAGAGAGAGAGAGAGAGAGAGAGAGAGAGAGAAAACTGTCATGAGATCACAGTTCCTTTCATGTCCTTCCTCACATGTAAAAGTCAAATGTTGTTTATCACCCTTCTGATTGAGCATGCCTGTGATATCTAGCACCTCAGTTTCAAGAAGCGCCTTCAAGCCCCCCATCTGCTGTCAAAAAAGTGCTGAGTCTAACTAACGTCGGATAAAGAATAAATAAATTTAAGCTGTTAGTGACAAATGTCATGACAAACGCTCCGGGGGTTCTTTAGGCGATATCAAAGAGTGTTATGCTTAGCACGGGCCCAGCGATGCCCTCCCACTGCCAGGAGGTCAGTGCCCCGTGCCGCTCGCCGAGACATCACAGAGCAGGTGCTCAGAGGCCACACACGCCAGCCAGCACACATCCCACAACGTGACCTAACAAACCCTTTTCCTTGTGCACTAAGTGTCAGCAGGAATGTGTGTGTGTGTGTGTGTGTGTGTGGGGTGTGTGTGTGGGGGGGGGGGGTGACACACTGTGTTTTAATTATAACAACAATAAACCCCAGTGACCGGCACGATTTCAGAGGCCGATGGGAAGTCCAGATGGTGGGCTGAGAGAAGAGAATGTGACTAAGAGATGGAAAAGGAACACAAAAAAATAAATAAATGTTCCATTTTGCACAACACTAAATTAATGAGTGTGTTTGAAACAACACTAAACGAATGAGTAACTTGCTTCCTATTCAATAACAATGACAAAAAAAACATCTCTTTGTTAATGTTTGAGATGTTATGGCATTCGTGTCACACCGATCATTGTTTCTTCCCAATGAACTTTTATGCAAAACATTTCCTACGACTTTAAGAGTGTATAGGAGGAATACTCAAGATCGCTGAAAACCATACTGTAACTGTGAACTCAAAAATATGGGTGTGGGTCTACCAACATTTTAATACTAACTTTTTAATACAAGAATTACTACGAAATGTTGCACCCCCTAGCCCCTTGGAGGTCGTAGGAAGACAGAATTATGGTATGGTGAATCTCTGTGTGGTGTACCCTTACACACTGCTGCCAACATTTTGTCACAGTTTAAATAGATGTGCTTGTTAAAATAGGACTGATGCTTTTTAAGGCGCACTGTGATTTAAGCTCAGGTAAATCTAAGCTGCCTGTAAACACAGTGTGACTGGGGGTCCATGTCTGACTGAGGGGAGGATCGAGTTTAGGAAATCTAACCCAAACGTAACCCAACCTAATCTAATACCCAGCTCCGGTAAGCTGAGTGTGCCACAGGGTGTGCAGGCATTCTCCAAATCATTTTTTTTTTTTTTTTCATTTTTTTGCTGTTCAGTAACCCAAAATATTTTGACATGCTCGCCGCGATGAACCCTAACTGTGGTGCGTGAAGAGCAATGAATTAGCCTTCGTAAGTGACAGAACAATGAGGGCTGTTACCACATAGATGGCTTTTGCCCTGGTAGACTTGTGAGCAAACACACATATTTCTCTAGAACGTTCTCTCCCCCTTGATGAGAAACACAGTACTTGGAAAGTGAGCTCTACTAAGAAGGAAATATAAACGCGATATGGCTGAGGGTGTTAATGCTACGGTCATAATAAGTAACAGTTAACAAGATGAGATTACTCTGTAACCAATGACACCAGCCAACTTAAGTTTCATAAAAAAACACTTAAAATTATCTGTAAACGTCCCCGACTCTGGCCCTTGAACTGCCATAACACTATGACTGAGAACATGGCCCATACTTTGAGGTCTACACCCCATGTAGCTTTTTATTAGATTTTGTGGTTATTATCCTAGTAAGGTTTTACAGCTTGCCTGCTTGAAGCCATGCAGCTTTGAGCCAATAAAATCCTGCTCCATAGGAATGTATGGTGTACATCCTAAAGGACCTTTTTTTTTCTCTGGAAGTGAGCAACACACGTATTACTAACTGTGAAATGTTTGGACCCATAAGACATTAAGAGCAACTCATAGGCGGAATCTCAATGTCCCCACTGAGCCCTGAACCTTCAAAGACTTAAAGGAATTATCCGGAGTGAATCAATACGTAGCCCTATTGTTTTGTAGTGCCAAGCGCTACTGATAGCTTATACTCACGTCAGATGTAGCGCTAACACGCGAACATCTGATGGTCACCAATAGACAAGTTATTTCAGGAGCCAGAAATCCTTGAATCTAACTGGACAAACGGCTTGTCCATCAATTTAATTGACGTACACTTCAGCCAATCACATCGAAAGCAACCGATGACGCTGGTTACGTTTGTTGGATTGGTTGGATTCAAAACAGCAGCCAGCAGCCCTGATTGGTTCGGTTAGAAAATATTGGGCTTGAAATCGCTCTGAAGGGCTTCAACATCAGATCGATGCGCGGAAGTGCCTTACGAAAGTTACGTAGCGCATCATCTGACGTGAGTGAGGTAAACTGATAGCCACCTCAATCACTGAATTTCAAGCAGCGCAGACTGAGATAGTGAAACGGCAGCTAACAGTAACAGAATGGTGCATTTCAAAACGAAAGCAAATCGATTAGATTTCGTTTTTGACATGCCTCATTCAGTTAGTGTTAGCTGCCGTTTCGCAAACTCGGTCTACGATGCACGAAATTCGATCATTGAGGCTATCAATTGCGCTCAGTATAAAACAGCAGGGCTACGTGTTGATTCACTCTGGATTATTCCTTTAACTGGAATGAACAAGCCAATCACAAGGCAGACTCATTCTAGTTAAGTCTTTAAGGGTTTAGGGCTTAGGGCATAGGGCATGGGATGGACATTGGGATTCAGCCGTAATTTTTGAAGCAATAAGCAATCCTGATCTATAGGTATAGCATTTAGTACATCCTATAGGATATTTTTTTTACAACAAACATATTATCAACTAATTCAGACCAACTTATGGTTCATGTTTGTGTGGAATAGTACCCGTCATGATGGTGCCAATGAGCAAGAAAACACAGAGGAAAATGTTGCCGGGCAGAATGCCATAGGTATCCATGATCTTCCCCTGGCAGATGATGAAGATGATGCCAAAAACCTGACAGAGAGGAAGCAGACAGTTGGCGGTAATGTACTATGGATCATAATTAGGACGTTAATGCAAACTATATACTGACTCACTCACTCACTCACACTCTCTCTCACACTCACACACACACTCACACACACAAAAATCATCAAATAGGCCGTGCACAAATGCTCGGACGTTTGGAGAGTATTCCTACTGTATTGTACACACAAACTTACTTGAGCAGAGCAGTTGAGCAGCCCTGACGATGTGCCTTCTGACTCTGGGTAGGTGAGTTCCACAGCAAATTCAAAGCCCAGAGGCAGGTAGCCAGTCATGAAAAACCTTCACACAAAAACACTGCAACATTAACCTCGGTCAGTCAAGCACAAGAAGCCAGCTACAGTGGTAGTAATGATTTGTTTTATTGTCTTTATATTGATGGGCTCCAGGAAAGCAATTTCGCTTCTAATGACTACAGTACCCTTCCCCTTTCAAAGCATAGGTCATTATTTAACTTAATTCAGTGTATTATAGCCCACTCCTAGTCATTACAGATGGTATGATACATAAAAGGCTTCAATAAAAAGTATCCATGCAGAATTTGGCCTCTGACAGTGGGTGCGCTGAGAGAATCTCTGCTCAGATATGCCAGGATTTCTGAAAGCATGTTAAGCTCAAGTAGTGTACAGTGAGGTGAGCCAAGGTTCTCTGTTCACTGAATTTCCTACAAGATAAATAAAGTACCATCTTATCTTATCTGATATTTATCTTATCTTGTTGTTCAAGAACATTAACAAAAGCTTGTAGATTTATGAGTGATCCACAAATATGAGCAAGTTAAGGGAAAGCCAAATAAACATTCTTAAGATAAATGGTAAAGGACATGTGTAAGTGTGTGATAAGTGTATGTATATCTTAGCTATGGAGACACCAGGGCCAGCTCGGGCCACAGGGTCAGCCACAATCTGGGCCATGGGGCAGCTGCTGTTGGAAACTCTCTGCACTGCATGAGGTCAGTCACTTAAGCACACACACACACACACACACACACACACACACACACACACACACACACACGCCCACACACACACACACACACACACACGTGTGTGTGTAGTGGGGAGCCTGGGCATGGGCATGACTTCTTGGCTCAGTAATGCACACTCACACAGTAGTTTCGTATTACAAAGTAGCAATAAAAAAAAGTTATGGATTAGAACATGATGAGTGCAATACTTTGAATGGTGAATTATTACAGAAATACTGGTAGCATGCCAGTAAAACAAAAATGTTTTATAAAAATAAGTTCCTGGGGTGGGGGAGTTCACTGGCTAATTTGTACACAGCCTTTTTTGAGACCCTGGAATCACAATGGAAATGCACAACAATGAATACCCATGTCACAGAAGCCATTTGTCCAGTGAGTAGCAAGGTGTTCCAAATGGCAAGTTGATGACTTTCTGGCTATGACATGGGCCCATAAACGCCATTCTCCTTCAGTTATGTCACAAAATCATTCATGGTTCAGTGCACAACTGAAGGTTGTACTTGTGGACATCGGGAGGATTTGGCATGAGACATTGCTGCAAAGAACAGTTGAATATTCATAGGATATTGAAGAATTCTGTTGTGTATTTTGTGTGTGTGTGTGTGTGGATTCCATGAAGATACATTACATCTTTTCAGGCTCCTGACTGAAAGCGTGTTAAAGCATTACAGACCATTCACTGATGTTGAAATACATGTTGAGGGGCCAAAAACATTAAAAAATAAAAATAAATATGTGAAGCATGTCAGAGGTTGACCTGTCACTCTTCTTACCCTAGTGCTCCAGCAGTGATGAAAACGACCCAGAGGAACCCCAAGTCGAGGGTGAAGGAGAACACTATCATCCCGACTAAGGAAAGCACGTATACAACCAAAGTGGTCTGTCTGTGAAAGGGAGAAATGACAAATAGTTTACTTCCAGACATCGGTCGCATGTTACATAACACTTCTATGATGAATATCACAACCTGTTGATGTTTAATAAAACCACACCACATAGGCTTTGAGAACAAACTGTGCTGAAAGTTTATCCAGTTGACTGGCTGATGGTAAGAGAAGGCTCAGTGGTGTTTTTTGCCCCCAACGGTTCCTTCAAGGCAGTACAGCCTAAAATGGACTACCTTACCCCTAAACCTAGCCCCCTTGACCTTCATCCTAACCTTCAATCTAGGGGTGTAGTGCCTTGCAGGCAGTGCTGCCTTGAAGGCACTTTGGGGTCAAAATAGACCAAAGACCTCAGAGGTTAGCGTTAGGACACCTGATTGGCTTGGTACTCCCCATAACTCAAATGGTTGCTGTTTTTTCTGGTTTTGAAACGCTAAGAGACAACTACACTAAGTAGGTCAACAGGCAAAGGGCCCTTCAGTCACTCTCCGTCCTGGTCTGGTATGTGCAGGAACGCAGCTCCCCTTCTTTGCCCCCAGGCATCAGGCTACTCTGCCCCCGCCTAAGGCCATGCCACCTCCTCACCCTGACACCTATACCCCCACCCCACCACCCCCTCTTCTCCTTACAGAGCTGTGCAGCTGCTGCCGGTATCACCCATGCATTCAGAATTCCCTGCTAAGCCCAAGGAACTTGTGCCATCACAGAAAGAATCCCTCCCAGAGACCAGTTTCTTTGGCTGCGTGTCTTAAAGATGAACTTTTGTGAATGGGTTTCAGGGTCATGTTAAGTTTGTGACATTGTAGCTCAATGGCCTGTTACCAAGACTCTCTGTTGCGTTGCATTTGGGCGTCAAATGTTTACGTTTTGGCCTCAATGCTTGTTTGGTCAGTAGTGGTTATTTTGCCCTCACCTTCCAGGCAGTGCTGCCTGAAAGCACAAATCAAGCTACTTGTTTCCCATTTCCAGAGATGGGGCTTTTATGAATATTTCATTGAGAGGATGACTAAGGGACCACAGAGAGTAGAGAGTCTGAGAGGAAATGCACTGGTAGTCCGGTACATCATGTAATCAGTCTGCATGGCAGCAAGATTAGTCTCCTTTTTATTACTAGTCAAAGTAATTACTACTGCAGGAACTCAACGTTTTATTTACCTTTGCTCACATCAAAGGTCAGATATTATAGTAGTCTAATAAATTCAGCTCTTATCACGAGTTGATTGAAATATTAAAGATTTAAGATTAGCGCCGGATTCACACCAAAATCTGTGCATTCCCGGTGTGTACGTCATTTACATGTGTTTTTGGTCCGTTTTCGTAGTGCATACACATACTGTAGACATGCAAAAAAACAAAACAAAGTACAGTGCATGTCAGTAACGCTTGTGTTAAACCGCGCAGATCCTGCGCTGCCCGCTTGAAATAGAAACAAGATCTATTTTTCCATGCGTTCCTTGGGCGCTATACACGGTCTCAGAAGACTGCAGAGACAATTTCTGTCAGAAAGTATATTTTATACAAACCAGCCACAAAGGATAGGAATACACATTGACTCTACAGTAGTTTAAAAGAATTAAATCTATGACTGTTTTCAGACCCTGTCTTTAGATGAATGGAAATCACTGGTGTTTATCCTCTTGTTTATTTTTTGCCTTTTAGTGATAAGTCTCCTGCACACTTTTACGCTACTGAAACAGCCAGTGACTTGTAGTGCCTTTTGTAAAGTGCCCAAACCGATTCCAAGTATTGTTGGGAGCTTATCTCATTTGCATGGCAAAGCCTGTTTTCAAAGTGGCATTTGTTTTGTTTTGCTGAGACTCGGGCTTAAAGGTCAGTTTTGCATGTGTGCCCCAGGCACGGAACCAGAGAGCCAGCACATCTTGGGGAATGTCACCTGAACAAACAAATAAGCCAAACTGAATAATAAAAACCATTTTAAAAAAGGATCAAAGTTCATGCAGTTGCACTGTTGTTTTCTGCGACCCCCCCTGCCATGATGGTTTCTATATTTTGTGTTAATTTTATTCAGCAATGAACAGCTAAAACCTTTCCTTGGGATTGCTCTTTCCATGCAACCTGTAAGAAGTTACTGGCTGAATCCCAATGTCCACACTAAACCCTAAGACCTGAACGCTCAGAGACTTAACTAGAATGAGTCTGCCTTATGATTGGCCAGTTCATGCAAGTCTTTGAGGGTTCAAGGCTTAGGGTAGACATTGGAATTCAGCCAATGACAGAGATACATTCACTCAGAGGATGTTTAAGTGCACTGCATGACTGCACTAGATAAATGTGAGATGAAAGAAGGAAAGAAGGATGAAAACGGAGAAGCTGGTCGTCCACTGGCATTGTGCTCATCAGTTCTCCAGCGATTTGCCATCTGGATAACATCATACATGTATATTGCAAAATAGCAGCAAGCTGACGGAGGTGAACCAACGAGCAAAAGCACCAATGGACTGTCGGCGAACAGTGGGGTGGGTTTCCTAATATACAGTAGGCTGTAAGTACAGTAGTTATTTACTTTCTTTATCTGCTGTGGTTTTCATGAGCAAATTCTGCTCATTCCACATTCAGCTCATTTCCCCATGGTCCGTCCATCCAGTGCAAACACAGGTATTTAACTAGGAGGAGGCACACAACAAATATTGACAAGGAAGACTGACTTGCCACCGATATGCCCCCGATAGCTACTGTACAACTAGCAAGAGGTGTTCTCTGACCTGTACAGTACAAACTGACCAAAATTCTGCTCCCTGGCAAATTTTCAAACTTTTTATGATGTTGCAATCTACTTTCAGTCCATATGACACCAGCATTCTCCTTTAACATTCATAAATATTATTAAAAAGCAGCTATTGAAAATTAGCCACACAAAGATTTTGCTCACTTGTAGGTTTTGGTCCGGTCAAGCCAGATACCACAGATCAGGGAGCCAACCATTCCAGCGATGACAATGGTGAGGCCAATTCTGCCAGCATTCACTTCCTCACCCTAGACAATTACATAAACAACTAATGAGCAATCAAATACTCTCAATATTTGAGATGATTGTGATGTTGGGCTGATGTTCTGCTTGAGAGTGTGTGTGTGTGTGTGTGTGTGTGTGTGTGTGTGTGTGTGTGTGTGTGTGTGTGTGTGTGTGTAATACTCACTGGGTAGTACTCAATGATCATGCGGTTGAGTAGTGTACCGACGGCATAAAAGCATCCCACATTGAGACCTGCAGAGACAAGAGGAAAATACTGTACAATGAGAAGAAGACACTGAATTAACAAAAAGGTTAGGAAAAGGAACAGTATCAAACTTTACATGTGAAGAAAGAATAATGGGTACTTTAAAAATAAAACCCATACTGGACACAAAATTTTATTTTGTAAGTACAAAAACATAAAATCATCTTGTATTACTGAATTCAAGTTCTAGATTTTACTTTTAAAAACATTCTTGTGTTTTATTCTACCTCGGGTGGAGGCATCTCAAAAACTAAGGCTTTTGTTTCCTGTATTAAAAACTTTCAACATGAGTGGACAATGCACCTAAGGGCTAAATCTAAAAAGGTTAATTCTGAATTTGTCCTTTCTGACTTTATCAGTTATACACCATTATGTGTGTTTGATGGCGGGAGGCAAATTTTGCAGTTGCACAACCAACACCAAAAAAAAAAAAAACACAACACAAACACAACAACGATTCATTATGCAACTGTATTTGCAGGGGTAAAACCTCTCATAAAGTTACACACAAAATACAGCAGCTGATGTAGCCATTAAGATGTACGGAACGTGCTACTGAAATTAATATACAAATGTCTTTACAGCAATAAAGATATGGCTCCTTCTGATCGAGTAGGATCAATGGCAGTTAATCATTGTTAGATAAATGTATGACCTTGAACATGCTGGTCTGGACCGGCACGTGAGTTTTGTCAATAGCACGAAGGCTGGAAAAGGGAAGTAGTAAGTTTTAAAGGCCGGTTTCTCATTCTAACTCGATAGCAAATAAAACAATTTTCAAGGTGATTCCAGGCCAAATTACCTCTATTTTAAGAACAAGGTACAGGTAATTCCACAAAGCAAGGCTAACTACAGAATTACACTATTAGGCATTCAAGATATCAAAGCAATGTCACATTGGTCAATTTCTCAAAGATGAAGTTAGTTGTTTTCACAATTTTTTTAGTGATCCCCATGATGGAAGTAACCCAACATACGCTTTTGATAGGGTCACTTAAAGGGTTCTGTGCACCTTACAACAAATCAGAAATGACAAAATCTATTGTTACGATCGGTCACTTTTTCTGGATATTGGTGTTATTCAATAAACCACATCAAGGCAAGTTGTTTATAACCATTATGCTCTGTTTGATCAGCTGACAAGGTAATGAGCATGCCTAGATTGTACATGCAATAGCCTAAGTAAACAGGAATATTAAATTGCTCAGCTCCAATAGCAGCCCCTTCTCTAGTAGCCAAGGTAGCCTGCATCCTGAAATTAACTCGAGATTCATCATTCAGTTCAGTTCAAAGAGTTTGCCTGCTGACCAGCAAAGATACATGGCTAGTTATCACCCATTTTGGGCTTATGGCCCTGAAACCTATTTGCAATTCTGCAATGGAGAGAGAGAATTAAAGAAAGAGGCTACAATGTGTGAGCACAAAATTTCTAAATGGGGTCTCTGGCCATTTCAGTGACCCATGTTTATTTATGACAATTTCACAAACTTAATACACATTCTAAATAACATTTAGAAATCAAGCTTCGTTTACTAAAAGAACCTATTAAAATGTAGCAATTAGAGGTTAAAAGGCAGAGGATTTTGTCCAAATCAACCCACTACAACAATATATTATTAATTAAAAATAGTTTCAAAAGCATACAATTTTTTTTGTCTTTTTGACCGAAATAATGGTTCTTGCTCCAGTGACAAAAATCCCTGCCCTAGAACCCTCAGAAACTCCTGTACAGTACAGGTGCTGAATTCCCCCTGAGGGAGCAAATGTGAGACCATGTGTGACTGCTCACCGTAGCTGATGACGAGGAGGATGAAGGGCTTATTGCAGAGGAGTCTCTTGATGGAGGCTAGGTAGGAGTACTCTTCAGGGGGGATGCGTCTCGCTGTGGCTTGGGCCTGGGTTGGAGGAAGCTCCGGCTGCTCCTGGAAGACTGGTGGGAGAGAGAGGGAGAGAGAGAGAGAGAGAGAGAGAGAGAGAGAGAGAGAGAGAGAGAGAGAGAGAGAGAGAGAGAGAGAGAGAGAGAGAGAGAGAGAGAGAGAGAGAGAGAGAGAGAGAGAGAGAGATCAATTTTATCGATCTCCAAACTTTCTGAGAGCTTTCTGTAGCTTTTTAGCCAGGGACACATTTAGGCCTGGGCATTAGGCCGGGGCTAAAGCTTCAGAACTTATACCGAGGAGTCAACATCTTCAGCTTTCAAACAGTTTCAACAATGTTATTATCAGAAGTAAATGCAGAAAACTATCATTCCTGCGTTTACTCCGGGAATATTGTTAGGCCAGATGGCAGATGCTGAAGACAGAAGTCTCAGAAGACCGCCCCCATCTTTTTCCATGCATTACTGTGGAATGACAATTAACCCTGTGGGAAAACAGCATCTGCATGCTTAAGTGAAGAGCAGAGGTCTCCTCAGGTTAATGGCCCCTGAAAAGTAACAAGGGGACATGCTACATGAATCATACATATGACCCACATGTGTGTTGACCTGAAACCAACTGACCTGAACAACTAGAAAGACAGGCACAATGCTATCCTCAGGTATGCAGGTATGTTGAACCAGTTTCCACGAATGGAACAGGCATGCAGATGTGCATGCATGATCGTTATTGTTGGTTAAGGTCACCAGGGGTCAACCGTTGCAATGCAATTTCCCATTGGCAACTAACTAAGTAGCTAACTGTTTAACTATGCTTTTGGGAAACAGACGGTAGATCACAGAGATGAAAATAAGGGGCATTTCCCAGATTCCCCAAGGACGTTCCTATTTCTACAGTAAATATCATTAAAATAAATCATGTTTGAGATCAAATTAGAAACAAAGTTGCCTGGTCTTAACCAGCCCTGCAGTCTACACTTGGCTTCTTACAATGGTCTGGGATTCTGAATATTTGAGAAAAGGTTGCTTGCTGGCGGTGTTTACGGTAAATTAGAAAAGACTGGATCACCCCTTGACTGATAAGCCTATCGTATTCTCATGCTGCATTCTCAATATTCACTGATTGGCCAGGATGGGATGCATCCTGTGCAAACAAGGCCAATGGCCAGAGTACTGAAGGGAGATGAGAGTCGAGAGGAATTGCGCAGGAATGCAAAGGCCAGCTAGCTAGGAACAAAGCGGATATTTTTGTATTTTACCAGAGACAGACCACTGTCCCTGGACATAGGGGCGGTCTGGTCACCCTATGTTAGGGCCAAAGAAGGATCCCAGAAGAATACAGTAACTGGAGTCTTGTCTCCCTTGCTCTCGTCTCCCCTCGAAATCAAACAATTCCTCTCTGACTGAAATGTAAGCCTTGTGAGCTTCATGAATACTGCTTAGTTCAAAACACAATAGGACTCTTCAGGGAAGGGCACAATGACTAGTGTGTCCTCGAACCACACCATGACTATAGAGGCATAGAGGATTCAAGCATGGTAGAACAGTTTCGTTTGGCAGTTCCCCATCGTCTCCTACAAGATTTTTTTTTCCTACAGATGTGCAGCAAGTGTAATTCCTGATTTTTTTTCATGCTTTAGAAGACTTCAGCCTAGTAAACTCCTGCCTGTGCTGAATCTGTGCTCTCTCCACTCATACGAGCCTCTTGAATCTAATACGCAAGGTACACCCAACAAAGCCTCAAAAGGACTTTTTCTGGGACGTTCTCTGTCTACTACAGCCCTCGAGAATAAGCGAAATTTGATCCAAGGGAAGCCCTCTCTACTTTCTCTGTGCTCTCCAGCTGGGCTGAGATTAGAACAGCACAACAGCCAGTCCAATCTTCCATTACCAATCCAAGTGCAAATCAGTGGGCTGTAAACCAAGGAGACCGACACGGACACCTCTCTCATACTCATGCCCTGAGCTACTGTGCTGGGATTGGCTAAAGCGAAACAGGAACTTTTAATGTTTGTTTGCTTGTTTGGTTGGTTGTTTTTAAGGCCAGTCAGTTTGGTGCCTTTTGTCTTTCCTTGAGTCTCAAACCATCAGGTGAGCGGCTGGAGGTGAAGCGTTGTCTGTGAGGCCTCCGAGAACATGATCTTGAGTAAGAGATCCAGATGGTCTGGCCATCAGTAAGCACAGATGGAGTGCTGTGGATGCCGGCGAAAGCCTGACGAGCCGCACAAGCACAATCTGAAACGTCGCCAAAGAATGGTTGACACTTGGCTATTATCAAATAAATAAATAAAAACAACAACAGACTTTGGACCTTATGACTGCAAACTTTGTTTTGTTCCTGATGGTGGTTTGTTTATTTTATTTCCAGCCACCATGTAGAAATTTGCTTCTAAAACATCAGGTTTCCGTCCTTTTTTATTGTAGTTGGCAAGTGAACAAAGAGTTTGTCATGGGAAAACTGATCTGAGGGTTGTGGCAACAGAGGATAGGGGCGATTCTGTAAATAGGCATGACGAACACCTACTGCATGATAACTTCTAAATAAATTCAGTCATAATTTTGGCAGGGCATGAAGACGAGCAAATGGAATTTCCATTTGGAACCATGATAAGGAATTCTAGAAGACTGTCCAGTTTCAACTCTTACCACGGTAGTCACATGACATTAAAGATTTAGTACTAAAATGCTCTCCAAAAACAGTTGCAGGTTGTTTATGACTGCACAGATGTAGCTTTAGGTAGTGCCAACGCATTTGATTTCTTGAAAGGAAGTAACAGGATGATGGCTGACAGGGAGTCAACTGCAACTGTTAACATGCTGCTATGCCAGTGTCGACTATCCCCCTTCCATGTGGCAGTGGAAACTTCCACTTCCAACAGAGTGGAAATTTCCATTGAATATTACACAGCTACATAAACTAAATGAATAATGAATAAAATCACATTCCAGAGTATTTTCTGAGAGAGAACAACTCAGGAAATTCTGAGAATGCGGTCATACTCATGAGGATTAGGGTTAATACCACAATAAATCAAATCTAGTGTAAGTTGTCTTTCTTTTTTTTTTCTTTTTTAAAGTACACTAAATACAAGTTGCAGGTTTTAATCAGTTACCTGCCAAAATTGTGCCACTACACCGACTGCACCATTATAGTGAGTTACAAACTAAGATCCCCTTTTCTGCCAAACAACTCCCCCGTCTGCTCCACTTACATACTTCACCAACAGCCCTTTTGCTCATGGTCTTATCTCCAAAGATTTCCCCTCCTGACCCTGCTCTGGGGGTCCCCTCCCATGTTTAACACACAGAGAACATTGGCATAGACCTCTGCTCAAACAGCAGCATGCCGTTATCTCTAAAGTGTGGTTCAACAGAATTCCAGGGGGCTAGGCCTCATTAAGGCAGTTGTGAGAAGTACCAAGCAATATGTGTCCTGCAGTTATGATGTGCCTTAGCAACAGGCCAACAAATTATGGGATGCACGTGCGATATTGCTTAGCAGTTTCGGAACGTGATGCTTTAATAGAGGTCAGGACTAAATTAATTAATCAGTTAATCATCAACCAACTGTCAGTATTTACAAACAGCATACGTGCCATCATGTCCTCCTGCAAAGCCATCACTGCATGCTCTTAATTAACAACTAAAATGGTTGCCGTTATTAAAACTATTGACACTGTTACCACTGCCAAAACAACTAAACATTCTATACTTTCTTTAATGAACATGTTAACGAGTCATAAAATATGATGAATATAGTTGAATTTAAAACTAAGCATATGTATTCTGATCTGTGAACCAGAGGGTGTCATGTTGTTATGCTTCTAGCCAGCTGGAAGGAACCATGTGTTGAGCCAACTTTTTTCTTTTTTTTTTTCATCTGATCAGCTTTGATTTATTTTCATAGGTGTAGCAACATGAGCCCGCTCTTCCATACTGGACAGCGTTCAATTAGTGTGTGTGTGTGTGTGTGTGTGTGCGCGCATGTTTGTTTGTGTGTCACACAAATCTTGGCAGAAGTTTACAAAAAGGATGCTTTTTCAAACAAACTGATGGAAAAGATGAGAAGAACAGAGGGACAACGGGACCCTGCTGTTCCACACTCTCTCTTTATCTCTCACTCCGTCCACACACACACACACACACACACACTTCTCAGAGTGTACTGAGTGTACTGTGCGTCTGTGTGTGCGTAAGAATGCAATCCTTTGTTGGCCTTTTCTCTCTGAGTGTGAGTGTGTGTGTGTGTGTGTGTGTGCCTGCGTGGGGGGGGGGGGGGGTGGTCTGGCAAGGTTCACCATCTGCAGAAAACACTGTTTTCATTCTTTATTCTCCCTTCAGCACGTGATGCAGCCGTGTCCTCGCTGCTCCCTCATGTCTGTAGTTTTGGCTACCTCCAAATCCACATTCAGCAAAACTGTACACTCTGCACTGAATGGGCTGGTGAAATTGCTCGGCAATGGCCTACTTAAAACAGTGTCTCAAGCATGTCTACTGATTAATGACTTTAGAATATTTCTTCACCAAAGGCTATTTTTAGCTTATACAAGGCAGGCATCACTTTACCAGATGGTGAAAGCCGAATGCTTAAATTTACATCCAGATATTACTTTGGAGACGGGACTTCATCAGCAGTTGTATCGTTTTTGTGAAACTAGTTTGCAATGAAATGCAAAAGAATGGTTGTAGATGGGGGGGGTTGTGGGGTGTGGAATGGTAGGGCTGATCGGGACGACATCATAGCAAAGTACTGGCCTTCCTGTTCTCTGTATTTAACCCCTTCATCTCCTGATTGTTAGCCTAGAACTCTAGACGTACCCTAGCGGTAGCAAATAGATTTCCTCAGCGGGTATGTCTAGCGATCAGCCATAGGGAAATGTTATTTTTTCAGACATCAGCGGTGTCTATCCATTCATGTGGACATGGAGTCATTGGGCAGGCTTGGCGTTGTTTGAATCGACTTGTTTCATTGCTCAGATTGGTTGTAGCTAAGAACTCTAGACGTACACTAGCGGTAGCAAATTGATTTCCTCAGCGGGTATGTCTAGCAATCAGCCATAGGGAACCGTTATTTTTTCAGACATCGGTGGTATCTATCCATTCAGGTGGTCGTTGGGTAGGCTTGGTGTTGTTTGAATCGGCTTATTTCATTGCTCAGATTGGTTGTAGCTAGAGCCATGCAAAGCGCTTTCTATGGCTCTGGTCCTAGCCCTATCCTACTGCATGCAGAGTCAGTTTGAAAGATTCCGCCCATAGGCTCTATCCATCCATTATCCTCTATCCATTTTGTGTTATAGTCTGGTTTGCCGGGCTATCTGATGGTATGCATTTGTTCGTCTTCTGTATTGTCAGAGTCACGGCCTTTACATGGAGCAGTAGCAGTGATACCACAAGCAAACCCACTGGAAACAGGAAGAGGTTATGCTTACCCAACTCTATCATTTCATCACCTCATCATATCTTTTTCTCAGCCCTTTTTAATTTCCTGTGAAGATGCCTCATGCCCTCTAATTTCCTGTGAAGATGCCTTATGCCCTGTAACTATAATTACCAATGACCACGATAGGGGAGAAAATAAAAGTGCTGCATTCTGGGTATTGACTGTGTTTTTACAGCAAACATATGTGGAATGAAGAGATACAGAAAACAGAAAACCATCTAGATACAAAATAATAAATGCCTACAGAAAATGAACGTTTATCTCAGACAGTACAGTGATGGCTTGTCTTGTAAATTGCAATACATACCAATGACCACTAGGATAAAGAGCAGTGTAGCCACGCCCGCGGTTATGTAGAACATCACGCGAATGTGGTGTGCCAGCTCGTCCATGTCGTCCACATTGGGCACAAGGATCGGGGGCACCAGGAATCCAATGGCAATGCCAAGCTATAGGAAACAGGTGAAAGGGCACAGAGGAATGAAGAGGAGTTATCATGGTTAACAGGCCATCTTACACGTACACTGATAAGCTATGACTCAAGTACAGACAAGATAATCACCTAGGAAGTCCACAGAAACAAAAACATGTTCCATAGCATAGCATTCTGTGACGGAACAAAGTGGAAGTGGAACCTTTTCAATAGAATGACAAGCTACCATTGTTGTTGAGCTAAACATGTACGCAAACAAACACAAAAGGGAGCTTGATATACCTGCCCATGAGTAGCGTGTACAAGCACGTCAAAGTCAATGTTGATGGTTATCTGAACAAGATAACAGCTCTATGACATGAGGAAGGAAAGGTTTTTTTGTTGTTGTTGTTGTTGTTGTTTTCTTCTAATCATTTAAAACCAATATACAGGACAAATTCTCATGTTTTGGTAATCATTTTTTATCTCACATAAGGGCCAGGGCCTTCAGCGGCCGAGTTAATTTTCACTTTCTTTCACTGGCCCCAAAACTTTGAGGGCCTTTGTAATTTAGGCCTATGAAAAGTGTGTTCATTGACTGAGTGAGCCCACAGCAAACAAGCAGGACCATGGGGGCCTTAGAAGGGGGAAACATGCCCTATGCTCCAGTGAAGCACATACATACATGTCACCTTTCCATGTGGTAGTGCAGTACAGTTACCGAGCTAAATGGAAGAGCTGGCTACAAATTGAAACATTTTTTAAAAATTACGGTTAGTTTCACAGAACTTGTTTTGACTAAAGTTCTTGACTTTGACTTTTAGACAGCACACCACTCCATAGCACACATTCAAAAATGAGTAATTCTAAAACAAAGACAAATTAACTGGGCACAGCTCAAATGGTGGATTATATGGAGGTGGGAGGTGGAGGGTGGCAGCAAGGGAGGAAATATACTGTAAAGCACTGGAGTCAACCTACCCAAGCCTATCACAAGCCTAACACAAGTGTGTGACCACAATGTTTTTCCCTGTTGCCTTTTTACATGCATTCCATTCTTGCATGTGTACATGCCCTCCAACAAAGCCATTTGATTGATCACTCAGAGGAAAAGTCTACATGTGTGCCTGGTTCAAGACCAAGTAGTCTAATCTCATACATACAGTATTGTCTGGTTTAAGACCAAGTGGTCTATTGATCTTTAAACCTCCTTTGTGTTGTATCCAATGAGATTATTAGCAAACCATATGATAACTTCCTAAGCTTCTTTTGAACTTCTAAATTCTTGGACAGATTTCCTAGACAATGGAGCACTGAAGGGTTAAAAAAAAAAAAAACTCCTGTTACGTTATGACGTATTTTCTAGAAATGTTTACAGTTAAAGAGGATCTATAGATCTGCTGCTTGGCCATGTCTTCTGATAAGCAGGAAACTCTTATCAATAGAAGAAGGAAAAACATGACACGAGAAAAATCATTCACACACGTCACCACATGAAATCCATAGACAGAGTTCAAAGCCAAGGGCCACCTAAACTTGACAACTTGTAACATGTAAAGTAGGCTAACAGTTATGGAGAGCTCGGCAAAGTCTTTTAAAGGAGAAATCCAGTGTAAATCAACCCAGAGCCTTGTTGTTCAAACTCACCAAGTGCTGTGGGAAAGAAAAAGAATAAGAAAATTTGATACAACATAGACCGAGCAGTGAGCCGGCAACTAACAACGATTGAATGGGGCATGACAACTTACTTTCAGTTTAAATTCATTATGCCCCATACAGTCAGCATTAGTAATTGGTTTGTTACTCGGTCTATGTAGCATCAAATTGTCTTTTTCTTTTTCATAAAGACATCATGCAGGTACCTGGAACAATAGGGCTACTGATTGATTCACACCAGATCTCTCCTTTAAAATCATCTGATGTGGATCAATAGAATACTTTGCATTGCATTGTTATATTTTTCACTTTCAAAGTACAATGCAAGATGCTGAGCAGAAAAAGACGAGGATAATTTCCTAGGGATATTAAAGTCCTTGATGAGTTAAAATACTTAAAAATAGAGCAGTGTGCCTGAGGATCATGTTCTCTTCTACTGCACACACAAAACAAAAACACCCAAGAGAAGCATTGGTGTGTGACATCACTGTTTTCAGATTCCTATCCATGGGGAAACACTAGTGACACACCATCCTCATATCACAGCCCCATCACACAGTATTTGTGATATTTTTGTCCCACACGTTTCTAATGAGGATACATACAATCATTAGCCTACAATAAGAGTGTAGAGCAGCTTTTAGTCAAAGTCAGAACCAGAAAAACTGCTATTTGGTAAGATAAATAAATAAATAAATAAATAAATAAATAAATAAAAAGAGAGAGATATTTGCTGGCCTGGCTTTTATTCGGGGCAAATGGAGAACTCCAGCCTTTGCTCCACTGAACCACTGAACTCAAAGCAAACTAAGCTGTGCTTTAAAAAAAAGAAAAAAAGAAAAAGTTCTCAAGCACGCACACAAGCTAAAAGGAATACTCAACAGTGTGGTGTGAACACTCTGAATACTAGCCTACTTCTTAGTTCAGCACATTCAGTTGCCATGCTGTGTAATGAAATGGACTATACAAATAAGCTGCCTTGCCTTGTCTCTTAACATATGTACTCTCAGACTCTTAAAGTCTTAAGGAGATGGGATAGTTCAAAAATCAAACACCAAAAACAGAATCCTTACCTCATGCCTGTGACAGTCTGTATTAGGTTTACTTGTCTATCCAACACCGGCCACAGAATGCCAGTAACCACAGTGTGTGGTTGACATCATTCACTTTCCCTGTATAGAAACACCGCTTCTCTGACAGGTCGCCTTACCCACTTATACTTAAACAAACAAGTAACAAACGGATCGCATCTACTGTATTACAGGCATGAAGAAAAGTTAAAGTAGGTTTTCACTGATGGGTAAACTACACCTCAAAACAAGAAAATAGATGGGCTACTACACAGTAGTATTAGCTCCTAATACAGTACAAGGCACAATACTAGTATTGAAGACAAGTCATTGTCTTCTTCTTTATCCTTTCCACACAAATTGGAAAATGTCACTGCCTGAATCAATAGAATATAGCCATTGACCTGTATAGGAAGCAGAAACACTCTCTACCCCTCAAACACAGATAATGGTACTACACAACATCCATGGTAAAGTATGCTATAACAAAATATATTAACTTGTATATTAAGATCCAGTGTATAACACATCCAGACCCACCTGATTACCCAATACGCCAATGGAACAGGCTGTAGATACTTCGCTCTCTCCAAACCAAACAGATGCCAGGTGAGGTGGGATGCCCAGGATAAACACAGTGCCCACGGAGCACACAAACTGCCCAATAAACGTCAAAATAAACTGGTCTGGATCTGCACTTCCAATCTTAATGCAGGCGCCAATGCAGTTAAAGGCAGCGCCTGTCAGGACCACGTCCCTCAGGCCGCGCTTGTCAAGCATCCACATGACGGGCAGTATGAGGGGGACGTAGGTAAGGAGGTAGATCATGGAGAGCCAGTCCAGGGCCAGGCTGTCGATGTTATAGAAGCGCATGAAGATGTTCCCAATGATCCCATACTGGAGCCACATAAATGCGTTGCTGGCCGAGTAGGCGCTGAACAGGAAGAGCATCACCCAGCGCCGGTGGTACAAGCGCGTCTCCACTTTGGACACCAGACCGACCCTGACGCCAGACTCCATGTTCACAGGCAAGCGCAGTGGGCCACCGCTGCCGACACCACCACCGCCGCCGTGGGGCTTGTTGATGAACTCCCCGCGGCGATCAAGGCCACCCGGCGCGCTCTTGCTCATGTCAGAGCTTCTGGCTACAACTTCGTTACTCTGAGGCATTGTTGGTTTTCGAGTGGCGTTGGTGAGATAGAAGAGACACGTGGGCTTGCAACCAATTGCATGCGAGCCAGTGTTTGTATCAAATACGCTTCTCTTTTCTCACTTCTTCTATTGCCTTTGTTTGCTTTCTCTTTAGTGTCGGATTTGTCTGGTGCTCCCTCAACAAGCACTGTCATAGGATGCTGGTGAGGGCAGAAGACAAGGGGAGGGGAAGGGAGGGAGGGTTTCCTCTGATATGTATGCGGTGACAAAAAAGAACCAGCTGGACTGGTCTGCCCTGTGAAGTGCTGGGAGCGCTGGTGTTCACCTCACCCGTATGTGTGACTCGTCCAGACGTTCCAGTATA
Source organism: Sardinella longiceps (assembly GCA_027497455.2). Lineage (NCBI taxonomy): Eukaryota > Metazoa > Chordata > Actinopteri > Clupeiformes > Clupeidae > Sardinella > Sardinella longiceps. Next base: position 29,112,676 of record JAODXP020000025.1, read on the forward strand.
TATCACCTCACACCAGGTCATGTGACACTAAATCTTCTGGGAACTCACCCCCCTCCCAAACTCACTGCCCAATAATTAAGACCCCTCCCACTGACTGTACTTATTACCACTGACTGTACCATATGTCTTGACTTGCTGCAATACAATCTTGACAATCAAACATGAGCTGTGCCCCTGACACAGAGCCTTGGTAACAGTTCTTGTGCAATCCTATTCCTGTTTGGTGCATCAGATTATACTCCTTCAAATTTTAACCCTGATCACTTAAACCTCACATGAGTCCCCCCCCCCACACACACCCCTCCCCCCCAGCCTCCTTGCTTGCTGTTGATGTTTTCTTGAAGATTCTCTTCCGGAGATTTCTACAACACTTGTTGGCTGGTCGTGTTGGCATCAGGGCCAGGCCTCGAAAAGCCCAGGTTCAACTGCCAGTGAATGCTGCCATGGCCAAACAGGTGCAGACATTAAATCAAACCATCATGGGCACATGAACATCATCAGAGCCCAAAAATTAAGACATGCCCAAGATACTGCAATAGAACACGATACGCAAGGTCAAGAGATGGCTAAGCATTGTGAGATTGTGAGACAACGAAACGATTACATAATGTTTGTACACCACATACACAAGAACAAGAACACTGAAGAAACTGTATGAACCACAATCTTCACACAGTACAGCCACGCACAATGCAACACAAAGAATCACTCTTTAGCCACTGCGACACTAAACAACCAACAACCAATTCCTGTGCTGAAAATAACTATTAAAAGCATGTGTATATTCCTCTGTCAGTCGGCTAGTTGAAAAGTGGTGGATGAGGTAGCCTGAAACACCTTCAAGCCAAACTGATCAAACGGATAAAATGCGACAACCACACAATATGTTACAAAGTGCACAAAAAGTGAGTTAATGGGTCTGTCTGGGCACATAGTTCAGACGTTTATCAGTTTCTCTCTGAGTCCTCACAGGTCCCCATCAGCGTTCTACCAGAAAGAAATACTGATCAAGCAAATGATGTAGTAGAGAGCCAGGGGCGTAGCACCTAATTCTGGGCCCTATCCACAAGCCATGGCCATGGGTCCCCCTCACCCCCTGGTACACTATTCCAGACTCCTCAAGAACCCTGCCACCACTTGGGGCCCTGGTAATCAGTCCCCCTTTCCCCCCACTACAACGCCCCTGAGTAGAGCCAACATATAAATAGTCATAGCTGCAGCCTTTGCCAGGGGATAAGCAGAAAAATGGCCTTCAAGATGTTGTGACATAGGCCAAGTTACAGAATTGTTACCTTCGCCAAGGTTGTTTTTGGTCACGTTGGTTTGTCTGTGTGTCTGTTTGTTTGTTTGTCAGCAGGATAACTCTAAAAGCACTGCAAGGATTTGGATGAAATTTTCGGACAATGCGTATATTGGGACAAGCAAGAACTGATTCGAATTTGGTGGCGATCGGTGATCCACAATATGATCTGGAATTTATATTGTGTCTGTGACACATTGCCTTGGGAGAGGTCTGCGCTCTCTGAGCACTTTTATAGTTTGTCTTTGTCTTGTTCCAGTATGTTTCACATGTATACATTCATTAGGCCACTTCATTCAAGATGTAAATCCAAGTTATAGTTGGGCTTTAGATTATCTTCTGTTTTTTTTATATATGAATTAAACCCTTTAGGGATCATCATATCAAAAGAATTTAATTTCAGATATTTAGGATAGTCATTCCCAGTTTGCTTTGTCCCATTCAGTGTTTGGCTGAGTGACATACAGTATGTGTGGTTTGAATGCCAGATGTGTCCAGTTACAGGAGCACTAGGCCTTTAACGCCCCTCATGTAAGATCATTTTGGAATTACTCCAAGACTTTTTTTCTTTATTTTTTTTGGTTTAAGGCCCATCATTGGATCCACGAGGCTACTACTTCAACATGATGGATAACTCCTTATGTTTTGAATTGATAGTAAATATGATCATAAATGTTATCATTTTAAGTCATGCCATAAGGTTAGCTGCTTTGTACATTCTTTGGGTCGACCCAGTCCACATGTGTGACTCATTGCTGTCCTACTTAATGTTTGTAGTAGGTGAACAGGTTAAACTTTCCAGTTTTAGTTACACATGTTAATGATATAAAGGGGCAAGGATCTTATTCCTCATTCAGCCAGAGAGGAATTGCCACAGAGTTGCCAAACATCAGTCATTAGTCTTACATGTCAGTGATCACTCAGCAAATTGGACACGATGCACATGACCACCGCCACTGTTCCCAAGAGCTCTTACTCAGCAGAGGGAATCTCCTGTCACAAGTTGAGGCTGACGGAGTTTCACTTCATTCTGAGGTAGGCCGACACTAGACTAGACTACTCCTTTGGGTCATATTCATGGCAGTAAGGGTTAGTATTGTGACAATGCACAGGGGACGAATAAGTGAATTTGTGAATGAAAATATTGTGTTTGCAATTTTCAGTGTGCTACTTCATTTTAATCATCACATACTTTTGCATATTGGATATCATATCGACATGCACATAATTTATGGTCTTTATCAGATTAGTCATAATGATCACTGCATGTTGCACAATACAGTGCCTGCGTAATTACGCACGCGGTGTGGTTACTCAGGTTACCCTGATCCATGTGGTCAACATAGACAACGACCTGGAAAACCATTTAGGCATCTTTGATGTGTTGACCTACCTGGTTTCCAAAGACTCCAATTGAGCACGCCGTTGAAACCTCCTCCGAGCTGAACCACACCGAGGCAATTTTGGAAGGCATTCCTAAGATAAACACTTGTGCAAACGATGAGCAGAACTGACCCAAAAAGGTCACCCAGAACAGGTCTGGTCGTGCGCTAGCCACCTTGACCCATGTCCCAACGCAGTTCATGGCAGTGGCTATCAGCGCAACAATCCTTAGCCCCTTCTTATCGAGTAGCCAGGTAACCGGGAATATAAATGGTATGTAAGTAAGCATGTAGATCATGGACATCCAGTCTATGGTGAATGTATCGACTCCATAGAACTTCATGAATATGTTGTTGATAATTCCGTATTGGATCCATTGGTAGGAGTTGCATAGCGAATAAGAGCTAAATAGTAACACTATTACCCACCGTTTCTTGTATAAACGGATGGTGGGTTTCTTCTTGTCTGCGTTATCATTGATAGTCAGAGGTAGTGGTCCACCTATGATATGAACCTGCGGGTCTTTCTCCGACGCATCTTTTGCTACTTCAAAGTAATGTTTGTCACTGATGTCGCCGTCAGATAAATCTTTATCTCCACTCATCTCGGAGGAGTATTTGAGACAATGAATGTAACGTTATATCTTCAGCCCCTATGTCTGGTATTAGCCAACTAACGTCACCCTAAGGAAGCCGTGACCGCAATTTAACGTTAGATCATAAATAGTTTTACAGATACATCAAAGACCGCTAACGTTTCTAAGCAGTAGCGACGTGTTCCTCTAGTTGTAAACGGCGTTTATTCTGGTTTCACGTGAACTGCCGGAGGTTGATGCAATTCCGTAGCGAGTAACCTTAGTGTAGCTAGCTAACCGGACTCGAGAAATGTCTGGACAATCACTGCAAACTACAAAAAACATAACGTTAGCCTCTTACCTGGACACTGAACTAGACTTTATATAGGCATACAACATACAGTTACCCAGGTCATAAGTTAATGTAGACAGCCTAGTGTAGACACCACTGTCAGCACATGAGCAAGCAAAAGCAGAAGTTGGTTAGCTCGCGTAGTGGCTAATGGCTAGCTAGACTTGTAAGTTGACTTGTAAAAGAACCTCTAGTCCTCATCGTTATGGTGCTGAATGTTGGCGCAGATAATAAAATTAAGCATTTTTCCTCATTAATAATTGCCTTTCTTCCCCTGACCGTGAACCACCCGGTTTCGAATGCAAGCATGCAAAGCCTACTTTGTTCGAAATGTCAAAAAGAACCAATGTGTTGGTGGCACCACCTCATGTGATCATTTTATCCAATGAAATTTTACCAGTAAAGTTAAGTAGACCCATGAGTAGCCTTACCAGTCATGAATGAATTGTATTGACAAGTCAGCAAGTAGGCGAGGTTACTAGACTAATAAGACGCGCAGTCTTCTAAATTGAAAATATTTTGTTAGATTTTAGTATATTTTTGTGACGTAGCCTAGGCTATACTACTCGGTTTCCTTTTGCCTTAAGATATGCTACACCACGAAACGAAATGTTTTGTGTTAAGCAATAGATTTTCAATATTTAAACTGACACCAAGAATATTTTCACAATATTACACTAGTCAAAGCCTATTAAAGAACATGTAAACTAGGGTAGGCTGCAGCGTACTCACTGTAACAATTCACAATTCACAATTGATACAGGGGCGCCCTCTGCTGGGCATTAGTTTCCTAACGAGGGATTTACCACCCTAGCCTAGTCATTGGCCTGTCCCAGAGCCATAGAGAGGGATTTTCTATGTTACCGCTCTGGCCTGTCCCATCCCATAACCTTTTTACAATTGCAGGGTCATAATCGGATTCTTTAAGAGGATAAAGCCCCCTTCCTCTGTTGCCTTTTCCTCTTGTCCTGGGGATAGCTTTATGTAGGCTACTAACAAAAAATGAAAAAGTACTCCAAAAGACTCCAAAATACAGGTCCAAAGATAGTGCATTTTATAACCTAAGCAATAGCACAAACATTTTCAAAGTAGAAACAAGTTAGGCCTATGTCCTGGAATATTGAAAGCATCTTTTTTTCTGAAAGAAACAGGATGTGGGCCTATGTGACTTTACATTCAAACATTACAGGGGTCACAATGGAACATAGAATAACATTTTAAATAACCATCTGTTTGCCCAATCTAGATTTAGACTACATTTAAACAGTAGGCCATTTGGCCTGTTGTTTTACTAGGGCCCATTAACATTTTCCATTGTGAAAGGTAGGTCACAGTCCACAATTCTGATACAAGATTGTTGTTAACCTGTAAAACATGAAATTAGACCTCTACAGTACTTTGTGTGCCCCGTCTGACTGACAGTATTTTTTTATGAAGTCAAGTGTATGACACAATTGTTTGTCCTTCCACAAACTCTGGTTATGTGTTAGACTCAATCTCATATAATGATTACAATCTCATATAATGGCATACAGAACTGAGAACCCTGAGAGTGTGGGGTAGAATAGTGGACTATGCCTTTACGAATGCATCAATCTCTGTCTAACTTTTGCTTTTTTGATATAGACAGAAAAATCAGCATCAGATAAACATCAGATATACAAATGCCGAATCTTTTCAGGTTTAAAAAGGAGCATTACATTCACCACTGAAGAGGCAAGTTATACATATTTCACAAAGGGTAGGCTACACAAAAGTAGGCTAGAAGCACAGAGTGACATAATATGCTATTGTTGTATTTTGTCATTAACAATCATAATTGCACTCGGTGTAAGTTACAAAGTTCTATTATCACATAAAATAATTTTATACATTCACTGTAAAAACTTGTAAACGATGGTTTTCTTTCTCATTTGCAGAATATGCAACTAGTTACACTCATCAGCTGTCATATTGTAGAAACCAGTAATTTGAGATGGACACTGATTCAACGCAATGTCTTTAGGTGGCTCTGACGAAAAAGCCTCTTATTTGCATCCAAGCGGTAGTTCAATCTGCTCAACCTCACCTTTTTCCATCAAAAAGGTGACACTTTGTGACTCATTACCACCACCCCATGGTCAGAGTGGGTAGTGCTGAACTGCAATGTGCTGGTGGTAGCCGCCATGGTGAGCGCCATAGATCATTTCAGACGACGGTGAGCTTAGGCCGCTGCACATGGGTTCGTGATTGCTCAGGACTGTAGTCAGATACTTGGCCTCCTCCCGAAGTCTCTTCACCTCTTTCCTCAAGGCAGCATTCTCCTTTTCCAGGTTCTCACTTTCCTGGGGTACACACACACACACACACACACACACACACACACACACACACACACACACACACACACACACACAAGCATGCAAACAGAATAAAAATGGGTTAGTGATTGCAGATGCTCTTTAAAATCCCACCCTTCGTTGCACACGTGCACGCCTAAAATGGAATTATGTTACGTATGATATGCGGTACTTGCCATCTTTCAAGTTTCAGACTATTTTGTAACACATTGGGTTTGTAGTAATAACACCCGCCGCAATAGAAAATAAATGAACTCTGGTAACTAGCAAAGTACAAATAGGCTAGTTTAGAATTTTTACATATCTGAAACTTTTACTCCCTTATGTATAAAAAACATCTATAGGCCTACTTTTAGTCCATTTGCAAAACAGGTTAGTTAATTTTGTTTCAAAGTATTTGATGGAAGTGTGTGTGTGTGGGGGGTATATTGTCAATTCACAACAATGGTGTGCTTTCCAAACATCAACAACATTAGAATTGTTTCTTCATATTGTCAATATCATCAATGTTAAGAATGTGGAATACAGAACATTCCCTAGCCATTATACTACATTAACTGATTTTTTTATTTTATTTAGGCTACTTAAACAGGTAAAAATCATTAAGCTGAAATCTGTATGGAACACCACTAGGATAGTGAAATAATTATAATTATTACTAATAGATTATTAAAGTGGTTAAACTGGAATGTTTAAAGGCTGCAGATGCTTTCTACCATTAATGAACCTTTATAGTCCATAAAAGAGACCTGCATTTCAGAGATTGAAGTGAAGAGAGATTTACTGGAGTTAAGAATTTGAACTTATACTTAAACCCTTAGCCTACTTAAGCCATTTTTTTTGCACAAATACTTCTACTTGCGTGTGAAATATATATATAAATGTGTGCCACTATGTGCCAAGTGCCTGTTGCAGTTGATGATTCTTGTATTATGAATACTGTTCTCCAATATCCAATAGCAATTAAATAATGCTGAAAAACAATCACATTTGTTATAATCTGTCCAATCCACTTGCAATAAAGATCATATTGCACTATTTCTTTATGGAAAGACTGCCAAGTCAAGTAATGTATTATGCAAAAGGAGACAGACTATTTTCATCACAGCTTGTCTTTGCTTCAAAGGTGCTTAAGCATTTAACCCAACTAATGTTAACTAATTGAATGGAATGATTTCAACCACAGAAACTGCCACCTCTCCAAACTGTCTGCATTATAGATTGTTATTTTGCAAGTTTCATGTAATGTGCTCTGTATCGTTCATTAGAATTTCATTAGTATTAGCACGTAAGGTAGAAGTGGCGTGCTGTCAAAAGGTGTTGGAAAAACAGGGCTGTGTGGGGGGAACTTCTGCAAAAGGCCTGTGTGTGTTTGTGTGCAATGGGAGCCAGGGGAAATGGTGTATGCAGGCTAACCTTACTGTCAGAGATAGACCTGGGTAAGCCCCGACATTCGCGTCACAAAGCCAAATACGGCCCACGACTGCAGCCAAGGCTTTACAAGAAATGACGAACTACACGTCCCATCGCGCGCCCACGACCCACAGTCTACATCGAGGCCTCATTTACGCTGAAGAGAGAGAGAGAGAGAGAGACACTGAGAGAGGGAGTGAGTGAGTGAGTGAGAGGGAGTGAGAGAGAAAACCAATTCGTTTGAAAAAAGTACAACTCAGGAAACATGTCACAGGGAGGGAAATTTCAGCTTCCTGTTTATCAAGTGTGGCTATGACACGGTGACACACAAAAAAATTTACACTTAATAGCCTACACCAGCTTCTGAAGACCAAACAGGTCTGCTATGTATCAGTGTCAGGAAGGCCAGAGGTGACCCTCTAATTGTGCTTGCCTTCACATAATATGGTCTCCCACAATACTGTTGAAATGATCCATTACTATCAATACCTCCATAGCTATATGCAGGTCAATAATATTTTTAGTAGGCCTAATTGGAGAGAAAATAAACCCAAAACTAATTCCAAAATAAACCTTCAACACCTAGTGTTGATTACAACATTCAGTGAGCTGGCCAAGTAGGAAGATGCTTGATGATGATCGATAAGGTGGACGAGAAACGGGGCGGCATTTCAAAGAAAGTGACCTTTCAAGACTTACATCAGCAAAAATGAATAGCCTTGCCTATGCTGAGGTTTTAATAACTAAAACCATGACTTGCATTAAGTAAAACTTCTATATGTACAATTACATAACATTTAGAAGTGGATTTTTACAAGTGGATAAGTATATTTTTAAATGAGAACCCTCAGTATATTTAATATAGCAGCCCCACAGTGACCCATCACTGAGGTTTTGTCCTTTTTATTTCCACTTTCACTTGAATGGGGAAAAACATAATGCAATTTATAGACTACTGGTACTGGGTAAGAGTATAGCTTTTCCACAAATATGGTTCTTTCTAAAGTTAATTAAATTGCCAAACACATCCTCTCTCTCTCTCTCTCTCTCTCTCTCTCTCTCTCTCTCTCTCTCTCTCTCTCTCTCTGTTAAATAACATCCATTAAATATATAGCAGAACGGAAGGGCATGTTCCTTATTTCATTTTCATTTGAATGGGGAAGGACATGTATTTAAAGTGCAGTATTTACACTGCTGGATGTAAGTCTAGCTCTGTCCACAATGTTAGCATCCCCCCCCCCTCCCCCACCACCACCACCACCACCTCTCTCTTTCTCTCTCTTTCTCTCTCTGTCAACAACCACAAAGTCAACCTTGAAGTTGTCAACGGATATAGATCTCTCCTCCCCTTTACAAGAGTGAAAGGTGACCGAAGAACACCCCATCCACACGGCAGTCAATGAATGCAGCAAGGTTAAAATGAAACTGACTGCTTTCGGCTTCAGCGAACTACCTATCACGTGTTGGCCTCCTTGAATAAGACAGCACAGGAGAGGAGAGAAGAGAGAGAGAGAGAGCTCTGAGCAAAATCAGCCAAACATTATTTTGCTGAAAGTCTGTTGAATCAGTCATCCTCAGTACTGATTCTCTCTCTCTCTCTTTCTTTCTCTCTCCCTCTCTCTCTTCATTTGGAGGTGACCGGCAAGGCACCCACACATGCTAATTAATGCCAAGTTGAGAGGCAGAGATGGCACACACCATATCCTGGGTGTGAAATGCAACAGAAGCCATGACACATCGCCACATGGTCAAGTCTGCACCATGTAAATATAATGGACTTGTATCCAGGCAGTTATCACTCACTGAGAGCCTGCACAGATGCCGGGTGACTAACCGTTGCCCGTCGCTCTTACACGCTACTCCTGTAAAACTGTAGCGCTCCCCGATAATAATTTTTGTATTCTTAATGTCTATGTAGCAGGTGTACATAAATTAGGATTCCATTTTTGTAAAGATATTCTCAAAAATACTATTTTTTGATGCCAATTACTTCCACATTTTGAAAATATATCCAGATGTTATGTTTTGTTAATACTAGGCCTATATTGAAGATGTATTGATAATATAGCCAATGTTTACTTTTCAACGTGATTAGTATTCGTACACAACCATCTGCTGTTCTTTGTAATATTGGATAATATGTATTTTTCAGTTTGCTCCTTCACCTCTAATCTTTGAGTAATGCATGGGTCTGGAAAGTTGCATTGTATCCGGGATTGCATGGGAACTTTTGATTGGTCCCGCACAAAGGCCGCCAGAAGAAAGATACAGGAAGGTCCTGAGTCTCTTACCAGATGCAAACTGTCAGCTTTTTGGGTTTGTCGTAGCCGGCTCTTCTGAGCGGCGATTCGATTTTTCTCCCTCCTCATCACCTTCCTCATGTCGTCTTGCGAGCCCTGTGATATTGCAAACACACACACACACACACACACACACACACACACACACACACACACACACACACACACACACACACACACACATCATTACAGACTCATGTCATGTACAGACTCATGTCTCATACACTCACATCAGAATACAACACTTACATATACAGACAGACATACACACAGACACACCCACACCCACACACTTTCTCCACAGTCTGTCTAGACACTTCCTAAGCACAAGTAGAAGCAGACTTCTCTATGGCAGAACATTGCTACAAAAGAAAAACTTTCAACAACACTTCTTCACCGAACCATGCCATCTTTGACTTGTTTTGAGAATATGGTAGCTACTGTAGATCAGGTGTAGTTCTTTATCATTTATTCTGATGTTTGACCAGCATGATGGATTCTGATATTTGTTTCTTGCCGTCTTCTATCCCAGTATGTACTATAGTGTGAGACAGAAACAATGCTAGTTTTTCTTGTGAACATGGCGTGCATGTTGGACTTGCATCCACAAAGCCTTGGTCAGATGAAATTCCCTCTGAGTTCTCAGTATGATAGATAACAAAAGTACATATGTGATCACAGAGGGGAGTTAGCTGCTGCCTTGTAGCCTACTCTCATCTCTCAGAATCAGAATTGGAATCAGAATTCCAGAATTAACTGACTTTTTAGCTTCAGCTCCCAACTCAGTTTTGTGTCAGGTAGGCTACTGTAGGTGACCAGTGAAGGTACTTATAGCCTCCCCTTATGCATGACCGAGCTTGAAAGCATTACATACCCATGATACCACACATGCTTTAGAAATAAAGGCTACTAAGTTAAGTTCAAGCTCCTAGAACTTAAAGGAGGATTGCATCGTTAAAGCAACAGTGCATTATTCAAAGTCTCCAGTGCATGTGCCACCAAGATAGCCCATAGAGCTAGCTTGGTTTGTCTCTATGAACTAAAATTGAAGTTGGTTCTGGATTGAAGTTAACGGTTTAGTTATTCTGAAACCACATAGAGTGGTGTTTCAATGACCTGAAACAGGGTGTATCTCATTGAATCAGTCACCATGCAACAGTACATGCTGTTGTTGGACTTCTGTTTGACTACCAGAAAGATCCTTCTTGCCACTTGAAAAGCGACAGTGTGGCACACAGTGTCAAACTTTTGAGAGTAGCATTGGATTCCCAGGTTTCACCATAAGTGAATCAAGAAGTGCAACCAATGTTAGTTTCTGAAATGAAGTGTATTTAAGTCAGTAGGCTATAATTAAATAGCCCTCATAGCTATGGGACCAGTTATTGTAAAAGCATGTATGAACATAGAACAAGACTAAGTTTACAGTAGTGCAAAACTAAGATTGGCCCCTCTTGACTAGTGCACCTAATACCTTATTGAATGAGACTTAAAGTATTACTATACCAGTTGTGGTTGGGCGAAACCTCAACCTACTATCATTCAACACATCATATTGACCACATTTAGTTCAATGGAAAACTGCATCTACCTCACAGACAGGAAAAAAATACCAGTTCTAGTTAAGTGGAAAGTCAAATTGTGTGAAATACACTGAAAAAAAGATAACAACACATCCCTTTCCAATATGCATTAGTAGAAAAGAAAACCTCAATTTCATCTTTATCCAAACTTGTAACAAATACAGTAAGTGAGTCTATCTGCGTATTTTAAAGTTTTCTTTTTTTTAACAGTCTAAAACACCTGCCTGAACAGCGCAAAAGAATCGCAATCAGCCATTCTTCACAGATGATATCAAAGCTGCCGACTTCAAACAGAGCAAGGAGCCTCTTACCCGTGTGCTGCCCGGTGAAGGGGACCTGGTGTAGCTGGTGTCGTTGCTGTCAGAGCCCTGTGCCATACCAGCCTCGTTGCTGAGAAAAAAACCCGGCTTTCCTCTCTAACTTCTGCTTTCTGTATGCGTAGTGGCTCTCTCTGTTTGTGTGTTCGGTGTATGTGTGTGCGTGTGCGAGTGTGTGTGTGTGAGAGAGAGGCAGTGTGTGTGCGTGTCCAAAGATGTACACTGGAGTGATGAAGCGTGTTCTGATCAGTGTTTTGTAAATGAGCAATGCTTGTTTTCCTCTTTCTTTTTCTTCTCTCTCTCTCTCTCTCTCTCTCTCTCTCTCTCTCTCTCTCTCTCTCTCTCTCTCTCTCTTTCACACACTCGTTCTCTTTGCCACAGACTTTCTCTCGAACACTACTTTGTGAGAGTCTGTCCTGCCTAATTAGCTGTGTCTGATGTGGTTTCTGATAAACACAGGGTAAGTGACACCAGACTGGAAGTCACATGGTCAGTGGAAACTTTGCATGAGAACACATCGTGGGGGGCATCGTGGCAGCTGAGTAACTATATTTTGTATGAGCTGAAGCGCAACGTTGTGCAAAAAAGCATTTATTTAGTGACAAAGTGTGAAGTCGCATGTTAGATAACTCACACTTTTAACGCTATACATATTCTTTTTTTAACAGCACTATGAACAGTACAGCATGAAGTTGGTTGCTATACTGATTCAAATTGGGCTATATTACCATACATTTACTTTATATCTTTAATTTTAGTTTTTAGTTTAGTTTTACTTAAATAAATACAAATTGAGGATTACAAAGAGTCAATGGCACTAACGATTGATACACCAACATTTTTTTTATAGGCCATAATGAAGAATACGTAGTGAACCATGACTGCTCATTGCATCATTCTGGCCCCCCCACACAGTGTCTTCACGGTTCACTGTGCAACGGGGTGCTTCCCCTTACTGTGTGAAGCCATGCATCTATGGCAGCACCTGCGTTCAGATGGTCCCATGAATTCATTCAAAAATTCCACCAAATTTCACCTTGCAAAATTACCATCAGAAAAATCTGCACAAGCCCAAACCCACCACCCACCCCTCCTCAACATATACATACAGTACACACAAAAGCTCAAGAAGTTAGCGTAAGTTAGTGGTGACCAAGCCCACGCTTACGATAAAACACTTATTTCCCACTAAATTGCTTTTTTTGGATGGAAACTTCAAAAACATACAGCATCTCACATAGAGCATCAAGCGTGAAGTTAAGATGACACATAGGGAAGGCATTGTTTATCACAGTGAAGTAAGGCTAAGGCGTGTAGAGAATGGAGAATGTCCACAGCAATGAAGTGCCCAGTGGTGTTTTTTGTTTGTTTGTTTGTCCTTCTGTTTTTTGCTTTGTTTTGTTTTGTTTTTTGTTTCATATCTCCTCTGGACCACACTAAATTGCATTGTGGTACAACATGGTAATGAACTTGATGGAGTATATGAAGGGTTTATGAGTGGTTATGTGGGGTTTTACCATGAGTAGAAAAGTGGCTTGGCAGTGGCTCTCAGTTCCCTGTTAGTCGGCCGAAACCTTGGACAGCCGAAGAGCACACATGAACTGCTTATATACCTTGTTCCTGCTTTAGGTTTGTTTTCTTCAAGTTACACTTTTTCAAGTTACAATTGTTGTCAATTCTAACTCAATAGATTACTTGCATGTATACAGGCCTATAAGAAGCTACAAAAAATCTGTATAAAAGATAACTTGGTATATGCTTTCCTGATGTAATAACTTAGTACATGAACAATGACTATGTGACCAACACAGTACCATGCATAAAACGAAAATGAAATGCAACCCCCCCCCCCCCCCAAAAAAAAACAAAAACAAAACAAAACAAAAACATAAAAACAAAACATATGGTGGGTGTCATAGCAACATGCAGGAATAGACAGTAAAATCCCAATTTTTATATGTGATCCACAAGGCTAAGCAGGCTTTAAGTTTCTTGAAGCTAAGATTTTAGCCTAGTGCCACATTTCTTACATTTCTCGTCCCCTGAATTATCAGTGGCATTCTGTGCCATGACTTTAAGCCAGTTTTGCCAACTGTATTTGATGCCGATCAAATATAGAATGGCTCAGGGCCTTCTATCTTTGTTGATATCTATTTATTTGAGATTTTTCTCTCCTTTGAAATATTGCCTTCAGCACGGGTTGGCATGTATGCAAAAAAAAATAAAAAATCTCTTGTGAGTCTTAGGAGGACAAAATAGGGTGAATAACAGATTTCACCAGGCAGAACAGTCCTCCCACGTGTGAAATATGTTCTGCCAACGTTGGACTGCAAACGCTGAGTTGTCACTGATGGAGAGTGGCCTTTTCTCTTTTTTTGTTCATGCTTCAAGTTCCATCCCACCATCACTGTATCAATAATATAAATAATAGAGGAATGATCAACCTCCCAACTTACACACACACACACACACACACACACACACACACACACACACACACAAATAAAGCCTATAACAATAACATACTGACAATCTTTAACCTTTACGGACACGACAGACAGTAGGTGGGTGCGGAGAGTCATTTCTCGAACTTTGACTAAAACACCCTACATCTTCTCTGGCATATTCTCACGATGACAACTACATGCCAAGGGATGCATTTTGCTGAAAAAAATGTATTTGCCAAACAGTCCTTCAACATGTCAGTGTTGTCTGAACTGGAGCCAAAGAAATCTGTAGGTGTTTCATTGTCAAGGTACGTGTACCTATGCAGTCATTTTATGCTGGGAATAAGGCTATCACAGAGAAACAGAGAGAGAGAGAGAGAGAGAGAGAGAGAGAGAGAGAGAGAGAGAGGAGACTTACAAGGACACTTACAAGTTTAAGTGTTAAAAAAACTAAACCCAGAGAGGACAGCACTTTAAGTTCAACTTTATGCCTCAAGAGATTAGTGCACTGTCGCATGTGAAGAGGACAGACCGAATTTATTCAAGTTTATGTGTTAAAAAAAGCTAAACCCAGAGAGGACAGCTTTTTAAGTTCAACTACTTACTCAATGCCTCAAGAGATTAGTGCACTGTCGCATGTGAAGAGTGTCATGCTCCCTATTTCAGGTGTATTTCAGAATCCAAGGTTAAGATATTTTTAATTTACAAGAGGAAGAATCCTTTCCATCTCAAAATTACTTTTCTTTAGTATACGTGTACCTTGCTGTGCATCCTAATCATCTCTGGACAGCATCAGCTGGTTATCCGATTGAAGTACTGCATTTTTGTAGTTTGTCTTGTTTTTATTCTTTTTGTTAGCTTTCTTTATTTATATTTTTCGGTAACACTTTATTTGAATGTACCGTCATAAGACAGACATGACACTGTCATTAACTATGACATGACGTTGTCAAGAATCTGTCATAAACTTTATAAACCTTTCATGACTTCTGACATACCCTAATCCTAAACCTAACCCTATCATGACAAATACCGGGTGACACGTAATGACAGAAGTCATGACAGGTGTATAAAGTTTATGACAGATTCATGACAACAAGCCACTCTCTGTGTATGCTCAATGCACTACATAAATACATTACCACTGCTAACTAGGCCTCACAAGTCATCTTATAGATATTTTCTGAGGGGATGACAAATTCCTGAAATTTGCTACAGTCTTAAAATTGGGGACAATTTACATTGAGATGCTGCACTTGGCACAGGATGCGTGTTGTATTATTGAGAACTATTATTATTATTATTACTATTATTATTATTATTATTGTTATTATTGTTATTATTATTGTATAACACCTTGAATAGAAAGTATAAAAGTATTCTTTACACTTACATTTCTCCCATTTGGTTGGATTGAATTTGTCAATTATTCATTCAAAATTACTGCAATGGAAAGGTGACATTTCAGTGAAAATAGATGTAAAAGTAGGCAAGCACTTTGCATTTTGATGCAGTGCTGTAGCAGATGGTATCCACTTAGAGTTTAGTCGATAGTATGTTTCCGTGCCAAATAACGGCAGTGGTGATTTGTATCATTTAGTGACTACTCACAGCCATATTTCCCTTCCCTTCAAATCATGAAAGTTTCAGGTATGTTCCTGAGGCGGTGAAGGATATTTCCATGTCCCATACCTCACATCCTTTGAGTTGCTGGCTAGCTAGTAATCTTATCTTCACGGGATCTTTTGGGTTCCAAAAAAAGAAAACTGATACTGCCACATGACATCTGCAAAATCTGTGTTGCAATGCTGTTGCAACATTTTTTGATGTGTACATTTTGTGATAAACAGTAATGAAACCTGATTGCAAAATAAAGCAACCTTCTTTACAATGTCCCTTGTGTGAAGTTGGGCCCCCCTCAAACCCAAAATGCTGAAATAACACTGCAGTTTGTTTGTGCTGTGTTTGTGCTGGTTTGTGCTGTAAATATTTTCTTTTGTGCTATTAAAGCTTTTGAGTAATTTAGAAAGACATTTTCAATACAAACGAACAGTGTTATTTGAGCATTTTGGGTTTGAGGAGGGTAGGCAGCTTCAGGCAGGTCCGATAGAGACTGTTTGGAGTGGTTTGGAGTGATTTGGACGTGGAGGGGGGGCAACTTCACACAGCTTCCCTGAGTGACTCATTGATACTTCTGTGAGCAGATAAACAGTAAATGGGGCTATTTGTCATAGTATATCTGGAAATATATATTCCCACCACAAAATATGACTACTAATGACTTCATATCAGATCGCTGATATTTATGTGATAATTATTACGGGTTAAAGTGAAGGTGGCGTGCTGTGAAAGTGATCTGTAGTGTAAAGACTTAGGACGGTATTCTCCCAGGTGCTTAAGTCCCAAAAAGTGCTTAGTACATTCTGAAATGTATGGAGCTAAGAACTTTTTTTTTTGATATAACCTGGGAGAATACAGGCCTTACTGACTAAAACATAATAACATGGGAAAAGAAGCACATCTGCCATGATAATAGAAGACTGAGAATTGGATTTTGCCATGAAGTCTTTTTCTTTTGTCTTCTTTTTTTAAGGTAGTTTAGTTTGCTCAGAAACAAGACAGAGACATGGAATAGGATGGTGTCCGTAGGACAGATTCAATTGGCTAGAGTCAATTTGTTGATTGATACATGGAATAGACTCTGCTTTCTATCACAGATCCCTTGGCTCCAGTTTTGTTGACACTTGCTGATATGTAGCTCTCTTTGCAACACTGCACATGCAGATTCTCAAATACTTGGCCAATGTTTCAGATGAGTCCCAGATATCCATGGTGTCTTTACCACTCCAATAGCTTATATCAAAGCATTGCTATCAGCAAATGTGCCAAAACTATAGGCTGAAAACATTTCTTCACTGAACCTCTGAGATACTCATTACTGCCCTCTACAGTCCATTCACAAGATCTCTGACAAAGTCTTTGCTATAGACTACAGACATTTTACTGCCACAGTATCAGGACAGGTATATATTACAGTGTCATACTATTTTCAAAGTATAAACAAACCACAAACATATTGCAATATTAATGAGCAAATTAACATTTAATTCTACAAATCAAATTTAATAGTGTTGATTGACAAGATAAGAGCATTTCACACAGAGACATACTGATACATTTATATAAATACAGTACACTGAATTGTTCTTCTTAATGCATCACATTCCTGAGCACTTTTAAATACAGTATTCACTCTGCTTTTACAGTGCAAATGATTTATGTGCAAACATTTTAAACAGGATACCACAGAAGGAAAATACAGGGAAACTTCCAACAGGTGATGCTACATCATATTAATGTCTGAACTCTGTTCTTCTGAACTATTTTGCTTTTTGTACTCTATTTTATTCTTAAAGACATTGAGGCAAATAGCACCTAACTGACCTGAGTGAAGAAGGACACAGAACACAGATAAACAATCACAAGTCCCTAGTTTTGATCATGCCATTATGGCAGAACCATAGTGCTCCATCCTAAATGTAAGAAATTGAATCTGTACATGCTTAAAGGACATCAAGGAAAAACAAAGCAATTTCAAAATCAACTATTACCTCTGACTGAAGTCTCATGAATTAAAGTCAATTTTCACTGAGTTGTACTTAACCAACAGGGCCCTCATCAAGAATTAAAGGCCTACTTCATTGCTAAGTGCCATTATTCAATCCATATTGGACAACAGCTAGATATTGTTGCACAGATTGAAAGGTCCTAGGGATTGGCAGAAGTATCTGAGGAGGTGGAGTCATTTGATGGGACAGCAATGTGGTGTGCTCCTACAAGAGAAATAAAATGAAGTGATTGATATTCATCATTTCTTCAGTACAAAACTGATTCCAAAATTAAAAATGAAAAACTGTGGATTAGTAAACTAGAAGAAGAAGAAGAAGAAGAAGAAGAAGAAGAAGAAGAAGAAGAAGAAGCTGCTATCTTACTTCTCGCTTTAATCCTTTGAATGACACGGAATCCACTAGAGGATGATAGTCTTCCACCACTTGTGCTCTATAAGAGACAATGAGCAAATAAATAGATGTATACTATCATGCATCTAACAGGTACAGTGCACTGCTTAATTGCTCCATATAGGAGGAATGTCAAATGTATGCTTACTCTCGTTTGCCCAGATCCAGATGTAGAACTTGTAAATGCTGGCTTCTTGGCTAGGGTAGCTCGAACCTTGACATAGAAGAATGTAACTACATTAGCATATTTTCTACAAATACAACTTCCTGTAGGAAAAGGAAAACTGAAGGCATATTGGATGTGTGCTTATTGAGAACATTCAATGTCTCACTAGAAGCACCCTCAAGCTCACTCATAATATCATTACCCAACGGGGTTACGCTTTATTTGAAGGTACCGTCATAAGACTGACATGACAATGTCATAAAATATGACATGACGTCATCATGAAACTTTATACACCTGTCATGACTTCTGTCATTAAGTGTCACCCGGTATTTGTCATGGTTAGGGTTAGGGTATGTCAGAAGTCATGACAGGTTTATAAAGTTTATGACAGATTCTTGACAGTGTCATGTCAATCTTATGACGGTACCTTCAAATAAAGTGTTACCCACAACGGCACTCATGATGGCAGACATGATGGAAATCATGAATTAATTCAAAATCCATTCATTCAAAAACATAACAAGAACTGGTCTATTTCAATAGAGGGATGTGATTGACATTTGTGGGCAATACAGACCTTATTATCCAAGAGGGTCCCAAACACCAAGATGAAGAAACCCTTTTGACAAGACATGTCGAAGAACAACATTAATAATGTTAATTTGTCATAGTCATAGTCATGTTTATTTATATAGCACAATTGAAAACAACCAAAGGTTGACCAAAGTGCTCAAAAAAAGTAATAATAATAGTAAAAGACAAAAAATGAATAAAATCACATATAAAAAATAAAACACAATAGAGAGAGAAAAGAAAGCTAAAAATATGTACATACAGCCTATAAAATTTATTCCATACTTCATTTAAAAACCATTAATAGCTTATGATCCCTTAACTTTGCTATAAAAGCACCAATAGTTGGTGTGGATCTAATGTGGAAAGGCAGATTGTTCCACAACTTGGGCCCAGCCACTGAAAAAGCACGGTCACCTTTACTTTTCAAACAAATCTGAGGTACTGAGAGCAGTAGCTTATCTGAGGACCTTAGAGTTCTAGGAGGGCAGTGAAAGTGTACAAGCTCCCTTAGATATTGGGGAGCTTGACCATTTAAAGCTTTGAAAACAAAAACAAGAATTTTGAAATCAACTCTAAATGTAACTGGTTGCCATTTCAGGGATTTCAAGACTGGAGAGATATGTGCTGACTTTTTAGTTTTGGTAAGCAGCCTTGCAGCTGCATTTTGCACCATCTGAAGTCGGGATAGAGTGGACTGAGTGACACCAAAGTAAAGGGAGTTGCAGTAGTCCAGGCGGGATGAAATAAAGACATGGATCAATATCTCAAAGTCTCGGAAAGAAAACATAGTTTCGGCTTTACTTAAAATTCTGAGGTGGTAAAAAGATGACTTGACAACAGAGTTAATCTGCTTCTCCAATTTAAAATCAGGGTCAAGTAGAAAGCCAAGATTTCTTGCATAAGGTTTCACATAAGTGGCAAAAGACCCTAGTTCACTAATTGCACTATTTGCAGCCTCTTGTGAACCAAAATTGAGAATCTGTTTTGGATTTGTTCAGTTTTTTTAAAAAAATGCAGACATCCATAGCTTAATCTCTTTTAGACAATCAAGCAGATTAAGAGCACCAGGGGAAGCACATTTAAAAGGAGGATACAGTTGTGTATCATCTGCATAGCAATAATAGGATATACCTTGCTTTTTCATAATGTGACTGAGTGGCAACATGTACAGTGAGAATAAAATACAACTAAGCACTGATCCCTGAGGAACACCATAAGATAAGGGAGCTGAAAGCTGTCTTTGGTAACTCTTTGCATGAACACAGTACTCAGAAAGCATTAAACATAAATTCATAAATTATATCAGCAAATGATATTAGCTCATAACTGTGCATTCAGACCACAAGCGATAAATTGGCAAGAGTTGCCAAGACTCCCAAGAAACATTGCTTGAGCACAGCAACAAAAATGGCAAAGTTGCCCATGACGTTAGCATTCTAACATTCGATCCTGCTTCTCTACTGGAGACACACCAGTAAATCGGCATTCTGATTGGTAGTCGCTGAACCGCATCATAGCTCATTACATAAAGTTAACCGAGGTTTAACTTTCTTTTATCGCCCAAGTCGCCCAAGTTTCGTTGCCCACCACACCTGCCACTTTTGTCACCGAAATCGCCCATCTCCATACTAAGTCAATTACTTCCGTCGCCCATGTCACCTGAATCGCTCTCGGTCTGAATGCACAGTAAGGCATTATAACTTCATCATAAGAGTTGCATATAGGTGCTTTGTGGTAAAAAAAAAAAAATAAAAAAATTGTGTGGTCACATTACAATATTAGCAAGTCAGCACCACACAAAACCAATTTGACCAATTTGAGTGAGTTGGTCAGGGTATGACAAACTAGAATAATTAGAAATGGCCTTAACATTTGGTAAAAGACTTTATAAATGCATTATAACCCTTTATGATTGAATTTTGAATGTTTCATGAATACTGGGTTCATTAAAAGTATCGAGTTATTTTTCATAGAAACACCAAGACTTACCTGTAAAGAATTCAGCAACGCAAAGACAACATGGAGTCCATAGGCTTCTGGGGCAATCATGAGGCCAATACCAAATCCCCATGTAAGGCCAAACAGCGGAGTCAATAAAGCCACACATTTTGCAATGACCTTTAGGGCGTGTGCTTCATCGTTCTGTGCAGTGTCCCCCACGCCTCTCCTAACCATCTTCCCCAAGACCACCATCATGATGCAAAAGTTGATGAAAACGATGGCCAGGACAGGGATCACAAAAGCCAGCATGGCCTTGGTATCATCCCAGTTGAGCCAACATGTGCCGTGCGAGCCGATGTAGCCATTGTGTCCAGCTGTCGATGCCACAGTCACCACTGCTATAATGAGAGGGCAGGCATAGCCGACGAAGAAGCCAATTAGCAACATGGCCCACTTAGGTGGGTGTGAGAAGACAAACAGAATGCGGTACACTAGCAGGAAAGCAGATATCAGCATCCAGAAGAACATTGCTAGGTAAAAGAAGTGGATAAAAAATGTAGCGGCAGTGCATGGGCCAATGGCAACACCATCTTCATTCGACACAGCTGCTCCCACGATGAACCAGATGTCAGCGATCAGGAGGGACACAGCAATGTTAACAATACAGACGTGTCGCATGTACGCTGTGTCATTAATCGTCAAGGGACGCCAAACAATTGCCTCAATGATGAGGCATATTACTAAGCTGCCCAGAGATATTCCAACTCCAATATATGTGATGTATGACAGGGCCTCTTTGATTGCCTTTGGTACATAAGGTGACATGAGAATCGAAAAGGAGGTTGTATGATTGCACTCGCATGTGACCGTGTTATTCTCCGACTTCAACACACACCCAAAGGTATCCCATCCACCTGTGTTGTTGAACAGTTCAAAGTTCCAAAAGACACAAATTGGGTTTGCCAAGGTATCGTTGGTCTTCTCGAAGGTGAGGGAAATGTTTTCAAGTTTTTGACTTGTGTTGACCAAAATTATGTTGGCATTGATCAAATTGATGATATCCGTGGAATTTTCGCTATCCTCTTCTGAATTTCTGCTTGACATGACCGTATTAAGCGTAAAAAATTCTACAAGCGTTACTGACGTTTTCTCAGTCAGCTCTGAGGCCGGAATGTTAATTGTAGATGTATTTGTTGTGAGCGTACTATTGGCTTCCGTCACCACAGATTTACTCAGAGAAAGGGTCTCTGTCACAATCTCAAATGTGTCTTCTTCTGCGAGTCTACTGGTCATAGTCTCCACTGCGTTCAGCAAGTTGGAGCTGGCATTTCTACGAGTTGCATCACTATCATCGTTTAAGCCACTCCAGGTGCTACTTGCGTCCAGGGACACAATGACAGTCACAGTGTCAAGGAAATCCTGTAAAAATACAGATGATAAAACGAAAGAAGGTTAGAAAGTCTTTGGTGGTGAAAGCCACCTATGTAGGTCAGTTTAGCAGGAAACAGGAACAGGACATTTGTAATTTGTTTGGGTTAAATTCAGCAAAAAACGAGTTCCACAACTGAAAATAAAATGAAATAAAATGCCATACCGTCATGACCTCTTGGTCCACTATGATGTCGTTGGAGACCACTGCAACAGCATCAAGTATGGTCACAATAGAAGCAATAGTTGCTTCTGATTGAATAACTTCTTGGACATTCTGGCTTGTGGCGTTACTGAGGTCGTCAACAAATTGTGAAACAGCCCCTCCATTTAGGTTCTACAGTGGAAACACATTCCAAATATTTCTCTTGTTTCAAAGCAGTGATTTAACTACTCATAGATCTGTGAAAAATACTATAAACATTACCACACACATAAACAAGTCACTAAAAGCAGGAATGTCATAAATTCGAAAGTGCATTTTCATGGGGAGATGGTGGCACTGGTGGTAGAGGTGCCACTCGGCAACCAGTAGGTTGCTGGTTTGAGCGCATCAAAGTGTCCTTGAGCAAGTGACCTAACCCCTAAACTGCTCATAGCATTACCGACGAGTTGGCCTACAGTAGTGTGTGAGTGTGAGTGAGTGTTTGCCTCTCAAATGGGAGATTGTGAGGTCGGGTCATACAAAAGCCTCTAGCTTGGCGTTCAGAAATCTATATGGAGTGGGTAAAATTAATACATGGGAGTACCAGAGGACTAACCCCCCACTGTAGTCATACTGCCCTGTGGCCTCGGGTTAGGGAAACGGAGATGGTCACCGCCCGATGCTTTACACATGGAGCAGGGAGAATTTGACGTAGCTTAATGTTCACAGTGACCTTTCAGATGGGAGATTTGTAGCCTGGAAATGTAGACATCCTCTAGTGGCAGCAAATGTAATTTGCCAGGGAGGTCCAACTACTCCCTATAGGTTTGCAAGCTGAACCCCTAATTCTGACTGGGGCGATCATGTCGGGGCTTTGTCACCATCTTGTTTGCTCTGACTGGTTGTAGCACTATCCTATTGCAAATCACAGTTCCGAGTTTTATTTTCTAGCTTTAAATGCTAGTTTACATCACTACAACAAAAAATTGTTTCAGAATGTTCAAATTACCACATAAACAGAAATGGTATCTCACTACAATACTTGTTTTGGAACATCAATGAACATGCCACTACCAACCAACTATAGCTTTTGGGAAGAGAATGTGTGCATAGTGGGCCTCTGTAGAGAAAAATGCGACCAAAGACTAGGGGAGAAAAAGGCAAAGAAATGACCTGCATAGTTTAACAAATAATAAAAACCTGGCTTCCATGGATATCACAGATTTCGTTATTATTGTTGTGTAGATCAATGAGAAAAAGCTGTCACTGTCATGCTGTTAAAGCATTAAAACGTAATCAACATTTATATACAGTATATACATGTATGTAAAACCCATTACCTGTGATTCTTCTTCTAAGTTTTTGATGGCCTCCAAGACACAGTTGTCTTCATCAAGTTTCCACTCATTGTCTGTACATTTATACACAATTTCTCCAACTTTCCCTTCAGGACAGCCAATTTCTACAGTCTCTCCTTCAAGTCCAACTCCAAACACTTCATGTTGACATTGTGATACTGCAGAGATGAATGAACAAATTAGTCTACGCTTAGTTCTATTCAGGACACATGCAGGGCTGGTCCGGGATTAAAAAATGGCTCTAGCATTTATGTCCATGGCGGCCCACCATGATTTTATTCAATAACTTCATGGCAAGATTAATAAAAATAGTAGCAACGTATGATATTATATGTATGATATGAACATGATAGATTTAGCCCAATGTCCTTTAATGACAGCCCTACCTATGGCCAGTCCATGCCTGGACACATACAGTACAAGTGTGCTAATATGATTTCACAATTCCTTCTGCTGGGCCTAGCTAAATCTGAGCTAAGCTATCCACAAATACAAACTGATGACTGTTCTTGAACAGTCTAAAACAACGGACATATACCTTCACTTGGTGCCTCTAGATTGACTGTAATATCTAATGTTCTTTGTAGTGTGTCGCCATCTAGTCGGCATGTAAATGTTAGTGGCACACCAGTGTCACAGTCGTCAGTCGTGGTATATTCATACGCAGCACACCCTCCTCTTTCTGATGTGTCTTTAATGGAAGGGAAAACAAACAGTATCTTTTTTTAAATTGTGAAAGAATAACATGAACTGCTTTATTAAGTTTATGAATTCATGAAGAATTATCAGCTTTCTGAAAAAAATATGTTTCACACAAGCATACTGAACAGATAAAATATATCGGGAAAACTTGTATTATATAAGTTGTGAAAGAATGACATGAACTGTTTCATCATGTCTTGTAAAACATGAAGAATGTATTTATATTTATATTTCACACAAACATAATGAACAGATAAAACATATATTATATTTCATGTGTCCATGTGTGTTCATGTATGTTTGTGTGTAAATAATATAAAGAATATGATACAAGAGTTAAATAAATAAAATAACCAACCTTTCAGATCTCCATTAAAAAACATTTGAACTATGTATGGCCTTCCTCCCATACAGCACTGTGGCTTAATTGAATCTCCACAGACAACTCTCCGTGTTTTAAAATTTGGTGTAATCACAGCGTCTGGTTGGATATCTACTCTGCTCCAATAAATAAGAGTTGGTTCTGTGGTTCTATCATATCTGCATTCGTAACGACCTAAAAAACAAGCACACAAGCACACAATGCACACAAGCATTAGAGATGTCCTGTTAAGTACAGCATGATCTGAATAAATATTCATCATACAGTCTGTATTCATTAAATTTTTCCATTAGGTAGGAGGTATACTTGTCTTAACCGGGTCAGAACTGATAGATTGGCTAATTGGGATCATTTGTCTCAGTAGTTTTTTTTTATTTTTTTAACAAGCATTAGATCATCTAATTATTTGTGTACACATTTCTTGATGGTCTTAATAAATTAAAAAAATATATATATTATTCCGATTGACATTATTATTGCTGCTTTTATTTTAAGTATTGGACTAAAGAAAACAAATTGCATAAATTACCTTTGTCAGCAAGTGTAACCCTGTTCACCCGGAGTCTGTTGGATGAAATTACATATTTTCCAGAGAGAATTTGAGAATTGGGGAGTTCTTTCCCACCAAATCGCCACTCTGAAGGAGCTGCTGCACCACTTAGTGGAGGGCATGTTAGCTCCATTGAATCATCTCCTGCGTGGACCTGCTTTTCTATAAGATTTTTTTCCGCTTTTTGGAGAGAAATAGCAATAATAATAATAAGTAAGTACAGCATTACTGCTGGTGGAAAATTTGTAATTGTATGAAAATCAATGCAAATTGTATGCAAAATGTAACTGTTTGTAAATCAATTCATGTTAAGACTGGTTGGATCCTTACAACTTTCAGAAGCAGCACCAATGACCTTATAGCCATCTTTTTCAAGCTCATCAGACAATTTTTGATTTTGTTGATTTATTCCTGCCCAGTCGATTTTATTATGAATTATGTTCATGTCAACTATTATACTTCCTTGCCTGCAAAAAAATACATGTGAAAATGTGTATTAGAAAACAATTAGAATGAGCAAATGAGCAAACCCACACCCATTAACAATCATGGATAAAAAGAGGAAATTATTTCTATCCATACTATATAGACTAGTAATAATAAAAGCATAGGTCAGTGATTCTTGAGATTAGGGACAAAACATGTCCTCCATATAAAAATGTCAATATCTGCCCAAAATTAAGGAGTTAAAAAATCAACAGGGCATCAAAAGGTTAGTGTTGAGGTTCTGTGTATACTCATGACATTGATTTTATGCATTTCAAACTCATTTGTTATTTATTTGGTAAAATAGTGACACTGCGCCCTGAATGTCCATGTTATTTATCCTGTCCTCATCAAGAGGTCTCAGTGTAAAACACTGGAAAAAGTGCTTTCAAATGCAATAGATGTAAAAATTAATTAATTGTGCCAAACCAAATTAATTGTATGCTTTTATTAAATACCACAAATGACATTAAGTGAACATTACATTTTATTTTCTACTAAAATGTGCTGATCAAAGTGGTGTCCTCACTTTGAGTCAACTCTGTCAGTATTTTTTAAAATCCTGAATAAATCAGGCATATTATGTTAAACTGTTTACCACAGGCCCTCTTATGCACTTCCTATTTTTGGTGGATGCAAAAGTAGCACAGATGGAATTGTAAAAGTTTGTTTACTATAATATTTTTAACAAACAATGGGGATCTAATTGCCGTCACACCTTTAATTTGTCAACACCGTCATTTGGCTACAATAACCTTAATTATGAAATATGAAAGAAATATTGCCAGTTTTATTTAGGTTGCAGAGTCAGTTGTCTACTGGGGAAAAGCCAAGTGTCTTCAATTTACAAGTTTTGAACAGCAAGAAAAAAAGTAGCAATTTTGTCAACTCCGTAAGGCATCAACTCCATCAGATTTTGGTCAACTCCGTCAGATTGTGCTAGCTGACGGAGTTGACGTTTAAGCTAATTGAGTTAAAATGTTCCCCTAAAAACTATTTTTGCAAATAATAACCATAATGGACAACATCAACTTCACAATGAAGCATTTCCAATTCTCCATTTTTCTATTTTACAATTTTTTTGTCAACTCCGTCATGTTCGTCAACTCCGAAAAACATGCTTTTTCAGCTTTTTTAATAAAACAATGTTACTTTTTAAAAACTATTTTGTTGTAATATATTTAACACCAGCTGAACAACATGTATCAATGTCTCATATGCATTGAAACTAAAAATATTTATGTTTATTTCTAATTTGGAATGTACAAAATGGAAATATTTCAAAGTTTGGATTTCCAAAGTCCTGAAAAATTATAACATAAAGGTATAAAATGCATTTAACTGCTTTAGTCCGTTAAAAACCTCCAGTAATTACATCCCTAATGACTTAGTATGGTAGTTGGATTGATCAAATTAAAATAAAATGACTTTTTAGGTGTCTGACGGAGTTGACACATATCGTATTATAACAGCAACAAAAGATGTTTTTTACAAAAAAATCTAATATTGTAAACCTGTTCCTTCACATGGTTGGTTGGCTAAGACCTGTGTTTATGTAGCCTGACACGTCAGACTATATCATAAGAATGTATAGGGTCATTCCACGTCAATTCAACAAGAGCCCGCGCACTTAGGTCTCAAAAAAATCTGAAAAAATCACCAAATGTACCCATGGTACTTAAGAGACACACTGTAAATTTATTTGAATGTAAGATGTATACTTTCCATGTTACAGCCATTTTTACTGGGGGAGGGGTGCCCATTTTGTTCACGGCCTTTTTTTTGTCAAAGTTCACAAGCCCATAGCTCAAGAACTAAACCATGTAGGAAGCTCAAATTTTTCATGCTGGTACATAGATAGGAATAGTTTGTACCAAAACTGTCAGTTTTGGTCTGGATGATCCTGCATGGACATAGCATTCCCTCAAAGATGATAAAAATTTTATTGGAGTTTTTGGCTGTGCTCTGTTTAGGCCTTCAGAAGACATATTTGTACCCAACATAGGTTCTTGATTTTTTTCCCTTGTAGAGATAAGTAGAAACACTCTCATAAAAAAACAATAAATAGAAAGGAAACTCTATCAGTGTTTGAACAGAAGACCGCACAAGTCTGACAAATCATTTCGGGTGTCATTTTCAGAGCACCAGAACACCTTGTGGGATTGTCCACAGATTTTTTTTGTATTTTTTTCTTTATTCTCCATGAATTCTTCTTTTTAAAAATGCCAATTTGACTTGTCTTATGTGACGTTTTCTTTTTTAATTTCCACCCTGAACATGAGCAAAATGCACATTGAGAGCAATATGTTTTCTGTAACATTAATGTAAAAAATACATAACCAAAGGCAAATTTTGCCCTGACATGATCACCTGAGAGTCCCTGTCCTAACATGGCCTGGTGAAGCTAATGTGATGACCTGAAGGCACCTAAGTAGAGGTGGGATAGAGGCCTTTTATTTCAGTGATCCCAGTGGCAACTTTTGTCACTTTTGAATCTTAAAATTGCCACAAATCTTCCAAGCTGCTCTTTTGGTTCTGCTGAAAGTGAATGTCATCAGTCTCATTATACAAGGTTGGTAATATTTCATTCAATTAATGTATTTATTGATGATACAACTCAGGAATAAATTCTTGATTGCCATATTTCTTTGAAAGAAACATAACCTCCTGAGGCTGAGTGACCTGGCTGAGATCAATTGTTGAACTCGTAACACTCAGAAAGGCCTCTACCCCACCTCTACTCATGTGCCTTCAGGTCAGCATGTTAGCTTCATCAGGCCTTGTTAGGATAGGTGGAGGTGCACAGAACCACTACTAAGAGTAACCACAGGTACTCCTTAAATCATTGAAATTGAAAAGGATACCTGCACCCCTGCACAGGGACTCTCAGGTGATCATGTCAGGGCAAAATTTGCATTTGATTATTTATTCTTTACATTAATGTTATAGAAAACATATTGCTCTCAATGCGCATTTTGCCCATGTTCAGGGTGGAAATTAAAAAGAAAACGTCACATAAGACAAGTCAAATTGGCATTTTTAAAAAGAAGAATTCATGGAGAATAAAAAAAAGAATACAAAAAAAATCTGTGGACAATCCCACAAGGTGTTCTGGTGCTCTGAAAATGACACCCAAAATGATTTGTCAGACTTGTGCAGTCTTCTGTTCAAACACTGATAGAGTTTCCTTTCTATTTATTGCTTTTTATGACAGTGTTTCTACTTATCTCTACAAGGGTAAAAAATCAAGAACCTATGTTGGGTACAAATATGTCTTCTGAAGGCCTAAACAGAGCACAGCCAAAAACTCCAATAAAATTTTTATCATCTTTGAGGGAATGCTATGACCATGCAGGATCATCCAGACCAAAACTGACAGTTTTGGTACAAACTATTCCTATCTATGTACCAGCATGCAAAATTTGAGCTTCCTACATGGTTTAGTTCTTGAGCTATGGGCTTGTGAACTTTGACAAAAAAAAGACAGTGAACAAAATGGGCGACCCCCTCCCCCAGTAAAAATGGCTGTAACATGGAAAGTATACATCTTACATTCAAATAAATTTACAGTGTGTCTCTTAAGTACCATGGGTACATTTGGTGATTTTTTCAGATTTTTTTGAGACCTAAGTGCGCGGGCTCTTGTTGAATTGACGTGGAATGACCCTATAGTCTGAAGACCACTGATAGACTGTACCTCAGTGGAGGGGCGGGTGATTGCGTTGTCTTTCAAACTGCCTCTCCATGTAATAGGCTAGCGTTCCGGCCAGTGGTACCAGCTGGTATATCAAACTTTTCCCGTAGCACGTCGGTAACACGGCAAAGACATCTTTTTCAGAACAAAAAACTTCAGTGCACTTTCTTGTTTCACTTTCAAAGAAAATGACAAGTGCAATTCGTCCAAAACTAAAGCCAAAAATGATTCTGCTCTGGTTTGAACAGGGCTGTCGTCATCGTACAAAGCCCGCCTTACGATTTCCTGTACACATACCGCGCTGTGATTGGTTATCCGCCGCCAGAGGAAGAATACAACGGGTTTCTATCAGTGGCCTCTAGACGTATCCTCCGTGCAAATTCAAATTTGCTACCGCTAGGGGTACGTCTAGAGTTCTAGGCTAGTGTTTATGTATGTATCTAGTCAAAATGTATGAATTATAAAAGAAATTCAGAGGATTGAAAAAGTAGTTTTGTCCCTTATCTCAAGAATCCCTGAGGTATTTTGATGAAGATACACAAGAGTTAAGTTATAATCTTACCTGAATCCATTTACTTCTACGTTTTCGAACCCATTTACATCATTGTAACTTTCTCTAACCTACAAAAGAAGATTTAAAGAAGCATAAATATAAATTTCTTAAATATGGAGTGTATACAAATTGTGCATACACTGTATGTAATAACTTCATGCAGTAAGTAGCTAAGTAGTAAATTCCCAGGAATATTTCTAAATAGTACCTTGTACTATATGGAGTGTGTGTGTGTGTGTGTGTGTGTGTGTGTGTGTGTGTGTGTGTGTGTGTGGTATATAATAAAGTATACTCACTGCTTTTTCCACATTTCCTTTTATATTCTTGTAGCGTTGACTGTTTGGATCATTTAAGCTTGTATCAAACGTACCATCCAGTGTTAAGGCCATCCTTGCAGTCTCTACAAAAACAGACATGGACATCTTTTTTTCTTACTGAATTCAAAGCATTCTGAGTATGCAACAAATGTGGAAAGAACACAGGCTAAATTAACTCAAAATAAGTGGTATGAAACGTGGTCATTAAAAAGACAGTCTTAAAGCTGCTCTATTTTTAAGGCTACACTTGGTTGATCAATAACATTAATCCTTGGAATCACTGCTTGACTGGCCCATTATAGTCACACATATAGCAACAGTAATAATTTTACCAAGTGCAAAGCAAGATAAAACATTATAGCTTTGAACTTAGTAAATAAATACCTGGTGGAGCTGTGGTTGTGGTGGTGGTGGTGGTGGTGGTGGTGGTAGTGGTAGTGGTGGTGGTGGTGGTGGTGGTGGTAGTGGTTGGTGTCGTTGTGGTTGTTGTTGTAGTTGTTTTTGGTGTTGTTGTTGTTGGTGCTGTTGTAGTTGTTGCAGTTGTTGGTGGTATTGTTGTTGTTGTTGTGGTTGTTGATGTTGTTGGTGGTGGTGGCATTGTTGTTGTTGGAACTGGTGTTGTTGTTGTTGTTGTAGCAACTGGTGTTGTTGTTGCTATTGTTGTTGGAAGTGGTGTTGTTGTGGCTATAATGAGTTAAAACAAGTAACATTACAAAAATTAAAACAATAAATGTTTTAATCGGGATTAATCTCAAATTTTAGGCCCAATAAATTACAGTCTGTTACCTGTGCACTGATTGCTGTTACTGATGGTTTGGTTTGCATTGGTCACTTGATATCCAGTCAGACATGAACAGATGTAACTCCCATTGGTGTTTGCACAGTCTGAGTTTGGACCACAGATTGAGGGAGTCTGAAGGCATTCATCCACATCTACAAAAATGGTTAACAAAAAAAAGAAAGAATGTGTTATCCATCAACTGACCACATATGACCACATATGGCATGTCCACACATTCATTTACATCTGGACAATATTTATAAGAAGGATTGAGGGAGACTGAAGGAATTCATCCACATCTACAAAAAAGGTTAACAAAAAAAGTAAATCAAGTTAAATCAATAAATTGGCTAAAACATGACAATACTATTGACATCCTGTATACAGTATGTGTTGGTTTACCTGTGCACTGATTGGTGATACTGATGGTTTGGCTTGTGTCAGTCACTTGATATCCATAAAGGCAGAAGTCTTACCTGTACAGGAATTGGCATCACTGCTCTTCATACTTGAATCAGTGACATTATATCCACTCAAGCATGTACAGTTGTAGTCTCCAATGGTGTTGTTGCAGACTGAGTTTGGACCACAGACTGATGGAGTCTGAAGGCATTCATTCACATCTATAAATACATTGTAAAATACATTATCAGTCAACTGCAGTAATGGGTTCCATTGTAATTTATACAGTTTGCATTCTGACCACATATGTTTGGTATGTCCACACATTCATTTATATCTGGACAATATTTATAAGACGGCCATGCTGGTCATGGTGGTCATGCTGCCATTGAGAAAATGGATATTAAATATGGAGTAGCGCTTACAGACCACATACCCTTGGCCTTTACTATTAATGTTGCAGAACTGCCATCTATAATTACCAACACTAATAATGGTAGAGGTAATGTGTCCACTAAAATAGACTGGTCAGCTCTCTCTGATGAGGATTTGGTAACATATTATGCAAACACAGACCAATGCTTGGATAATATTTATCTCCCCAAAGAAGCCATTTTGTGCAAAGATGTTCACTGTCAAAATGGAGAACACAAGTCTGGCCTATGTGCCATGTATGATGCTGTAGTGGCTGCCCTGTATGAGGGTGGAAAACCCCTAGCTAAAAACAAGAGAATCAGGGCACATAAAGTAATACCTGGTTGGCATGAACATGTGGCTCCATATCATGCTGAAGCCAGGGAAACGTATAAGCTCTGGGTCCTGGCTGGGAGACCTAGGCAGGGCCCAGAGCTTGAGAGTAAAAAGCTGGCTAATGCCAGATACAAGTATGCTGTTCGTTGTATCTCTAGAAATGAGCAAGCCATGAGGGCTGACTCTATGGCCACTAAAATGATGGGTAACAATATGACTGACTTCTGGAAAGAGGTGCGGTCCCTTAATAGCTGTAATTCTTCCCTTCCTTGTACTGTTGAAGGAGTCTCTGGTGAAGATAGTATTGCCGAACTATGGAGAAAACATTTTAGTTCTCTTTTTAACTGTTTACAATATGACCCATATGCGGAGGATTCAGTGACCCATGATGAATCAATAACAATACTGACACACGAGGTGCATGATGCTATACAGAAATTACCCAACAGTAAGGCGTGTGGCATGGACTTCATAAGTGCGGAACACCTGAAACACGCCAGTCAGAGACTCTCCCTTCTTCTTGCACTCAACTTTACTGGACTGATGGTTCATGGCATATTGCCAGATTCTATGCTATCTATTTTGCTTGTACCGGTCATCAAGGACAAAACTGGAAAGGTTGGCTGCCTGGACAATTACCGGCCTATTGCGCTGGCCAGTATACTGTCAAAGGTGATGGAAAGAATTCTACTTGACAGAGTGAATGTGTATATCTCTTCTCTTGACAATCAGTTTGGGTTCAAGCCAAAGCATGGCACAGATATGTGTATATATGCTCTAAAAGAGATAGTGAACTTGTATAATTCTAAAAAGTCAAGTGTTTTAATGTGTTTTATTGATGCTTCCAAGGCATTTGATCGCGTCAGTCACAAAAAGCTATTCATTAAATTAAAGCAAGGAGGAGTGCCTGGATACATTGTTAGGGTACTTGCTTACTGGTATGCAAACCAGAAAATGCATGTCAAGTGGGGATGTACTATATCTGACCCTTTTAGTGTGACTAATGGGGTAAGGCAGGGTGGCATTTTGTCCCCTATTTTGTTTAATCTGTATATGGATGAATTGTCTAGACGATTGAATGCCTGTGACACAGGCTGTATGATTGGTGGGGTACTAGTCAATCATCTTATGTATGCAGATGACCTTGTGACCTTTAGTCCAAGTAGTGCAGGGCTGCAACAGCTTCTTAATGTATGCTCTGACTATGGTGTACAGTTTGACATAAAGTATAATTCTAGCAAAAGTGCTATTTTAATATGTAGAAGTAAACAGGATAAAAACACCAAATTTCCTGTGTTCAAACTGTCTAATAATCATCTTGATGTCTGCAAAAAGATAAAATATCTTGGTCATTATAT
The DNA here is from genome assembly GCA_027497455.2 of Sardinella longiceps. Lineage (NCBI taxonomy): Eukaryota > Metazoa > Chordata > Actinopteri > Clupeiformes > Clupeidae > Sardinella > Sardinella longiceps. The sequence continues at coordinate 29,146,292 of JAODXP020000025.1, forward strand.
TAGAGATGATATGAGTGATGATGATGACATTTACAGACAGTGTTGTAAACTATATGCGCAGGCAAACACCATAGCCCGTAAATTTACATTTTGCTCTACACAAGTCAAAGTAGCTCTGTTCAAGGCATATTGCACACCACTTTACACTGCACACCTGTGGTCCTTTTACAAAAAGTCCACCATGCAGAAACTACAAGTGGCATACAATGACGCTCTAAGAATACTACTGAAAGTTCCCAGAGGAGGGAGTGCTAGTCAGATGTTTGTGTCTGTAGGAGTGAGCACACTACATGCACTTTTAAGAAACTTAATGCATAAGTTTACAAAACGCCTGGATGATTCTTCAAATAATATCTTGGTTGCAATCTGTGATCCAGCTGTTAGTAGCGCAAGGTATTCATCCAGGCTGAGAGCGCACTGGTTAAAATGTCTGTATAGATTTTAATTATTTTACTTGTTCTGTTTTTCTTTTGTTGGAGTGTTGTTTTTGTATGATTGTCCTGGTCTGTGTTGATGTTTTTCTATTTGTTTTTTGTTTTGTTTTTGTTTGTACTATTTATATAAATGTATGTGGATTTGGACAAGTGTCTGGCGAATAAACTGAATTGATATAAGAAATATAAAGGTAAACAAACATGCAGAAGACTGAAATTCTGTGCAAGAGCTTCATATTCCTCATGAAAAACAGTCTTACCTTTACAGGGATTGGCATCACTGCTCTTCATACTTGGATCAGTAACATTATATCCACTCCAGCATGTACAGATGTAGTCTCCAATGGTGTTGTTGCAGACTGAGTTTGGACCACACACTGATGGAGTCTGAAGACATTCATCTATATCTACAAATACATTGAAAAATGCATTATCAGTCAACTGAAAGTAAAATGAAATTAAATAAATTGTCTAATACATGAAATCAATTTATTGACATCCAGGATATGTGTTGGTTTACCTGTGCAATGATTGGTGTTACTGATGGTTTGGCTCGTGTTATTCACTTGATATCCATCAATGCAGGTGCAGTGATAGGTTCCATTGTAATTTATACAGTTTGCATTCTGACCACATATGTCTGGTACATCCACACATTCATTTATATCTGGACAATGTTTATTAGGAAAATAAATTCAAAGATTAATATCTGCTTAAGGGTTTCTGACATAAACCTAACTAAATAGTTGTACCTGTGTAGGGATTGTTAGTACTAATAAAGTAAACACACTCATGCAGAAGACTTGAAATTCTGTACAAGCGTTTTGTATTCCTAATGAAAAACAGCCTTACCTTCACAAGGATTGGCATCACTGCTCTTCATGCTTCGATCAGTAACATTATATCCACTCAAGCAGGTACAGTTGTAGTCTCCAATGGTGTTGTTGCAGACTGAGTTTGGACCACAGACTGATGAAGCCTGAAGGCATTCATCCATGTCTACAAATAAATTGTAAAATATATCAGAGGGGAATTAAGTTCAAGTGTGAAAGTGAATCTATTAGCATGCAAAGGAATTATCCCTGTTGTTTCAACTTGCTAAGTGCTGTTGATAGCGAGGAGAAAGACCAAATTTTATGCAAGGCAGGCTAAATAGCAAAAAGGTAGCCCAGGTAAACATAAAAGGGCATATGAAAAATATTTGGTTTGGTTTTACATACCTGCTTCTGTTACCGGTAATTACTGCTTCGCCAGTTCGGTCAGCATTGCACGAAATTCGGTCATTCTAGCTATCGACAGCACTTAGCAATGTAAAACAACAGGGCTATAGGTTGATTCACTCCGGATGATTGCTTTAAGATGTTTGTACAGTCTGTTACCTGTGCACTGATTGCTGTTACTGATGGCTTGGTTTGTATTAGTCACTTGATATCCAGGCAAGCATGAACAGATGTAACTCCCATTGGTGTTTGCACAGTCTGAGTTTGAGCCACACAAGTCTGGTATCTCATCACATTCGTTTATATCTAAAAAGGCAAGAAAATAAAATTACAAATTGAAAGTGTAACCACCAAGTCACTGTCATTTGGTACATTTGATGACAATGATTTCAGAGCACCTGCATTTCAGCTTGTAGACTGAATCTGCTGCTCTTAAATGCAATTCACTCAAAGTGCTTCATGAATAAGATAACCTAATCTGTAAAGCTTTCTATGACTATCATTTATAAAGTATTATAAATGCATTCAGAAAGGATTATAATATGTATGAATAGAATGAGTGAACCACAACACCAATATTTTGCACATTTGAATATTTTGATTTCAGAGCACTGGCATTTCAGCTAGTAGGATGAATCTGATGCTCCTTCTAACCATCATTTACCAAAATTCACTCAAACTATTACATGCATACAGTAGGCTGATATGATGCGTACCTGTACAGGAATTGTTAGCACTACTCTTCAAACTGGGATCAGTGACATTATATCCACTCGAGCAGGTACAGTTGTAGTCTCCAATGGTGTTGTTGCAGACTGAGTTTGGACCACAGACTGATGGAGCCTGAGGGCATTCATCCACATCTAAGGAAAGAAATTGGATGACTGATGTTTACACGAGTTATTTCTGGATACATGTCATTTTGAAGACACAATAATCTGTAATAAATATCATTACCATTCTTATAATTAAGAATCCATGTTGCTGTGTTTACCTTTGCAAGGGTTCATCTTACTAATGGGATGGTTTGCCATCGTTGATTCATATCCACTCCAGCATGAGCAGCTGTAGCTGCCATTTTTATTGGTACAGTTTGAGTAGGGACCACACAGGTTGGGTGTCTCCTTACATTCATGGATATCTACATGTAAAACAATATACCGAGTCTTAATGAGAAACATGCAGTAATCAAGGTTGATTTGAAAATTGCCTCTCTGTGGGGATCATCCCTCTATTTACCTCAATTACCTGTGAAAGGACTACAGGTTTTCCTAAAACCTGGTGCAATGTATCCCCTCAAGGTTCATTTTTTATACATTGTCCCTTTTAAAAACAAATCAACTAAACAAAACTAATTGTATATTCAGACTGATACTTAACCAAGTAACTACAAACCTGTGCAAGGATTATAAACACTAATTGGTTGATCTTCTGTGTTGACCCGATATCCACTCAAGCAGGTACAGTTGTAGTCTCCAATGGTGTTGTTGCAGACTGAGTTTGGACCACAGACTGATGGAGTCTGAAGGCATTCATCCACGTCTGAGGAAGGGAAAAGGAACATTTATAAAATGAATGTGTCATACACATATATAATGAAACACTGTTTATTTTTGACAATGTTTACCTTGGCACTGGTTATTGATGCTCAAGGACTGATTTGTATTGTTTGTTTGATATCCCATCTGGCAGACGCAACTGTAGCTTCCATTGTAATTGGTGCAGTTTGAATTGGGACCACACAGGTTTTGTATCTCAACACATTCATTTATATCTGAAAGGTTCAAAATAACAAATTGAATGGATATGGACACAGGCTTCTCCTTGGGGAAGGGTTTAGGGACCTAACGATCCTTGTGTTTACTGTACATGTAGTAATCCTAATGAGGTTTATCCCAGTTTTAATCAGATCAGGGGCATGATGAAACTAGTATTCTGATTCTGGATCGCAGAGACGGATGATAATCTATGTAAGTGATAATGTTCTGTGAGGCAGTCATTATCATGGAACATCTTCTGACATAGTGATGCAACGCAGTCATGAAGTGGAGGGCTGTGGCATCGCTCTGAAGGAAAGTCCCATTGAAGTGAATGGAGCATTCTACAGCATTATAAAGAGCTGTGTAATAAGTTTGGTTATGGCATTGTGTTACAGTCTTCTCACCCATGATTCTAAAATGTGATGCTGAATTGCTTTGGGCTCTGATTCGTAATCCATCTCATAAGTATCACTCTAGAATATTTGTAAGCAACACGCAGAAACCAAAATAAGGTATTTACATTACCCTGTTTTCTTGAATGAATGAAAAGTCTATTTTCTCAACTACGATCATTTCAAAAGTGTATGCCAGAATTAAAATAAATATTATTAATATATAACCTTACCAACACAAGGATTGTCATCACTGATCCTGAGGTTAGTGTTAGTGACAATATATCCACTCAAGCAGGTACAGTTGTAGTCTCCAATGGTGTTGTTGCAGACTGAGTTTGGACCACAGATTGATGGAGTCTGAAGACATTCATCAGCATCTAAAACCAGATGTATATTAACAATGACATATTGCAAGATAATACAGTGAGATACTGCAAGATAACACAGAAACCTACTAGTCAAGTGTAAACCAGCCCCTCGTTCTACACTTTCGTTTCATACGGAGGGTCTGGATGGGTATTGAGAAATGATTGCTTGCTGGTTGTGTTTAAATTAACAAAGGATCAGCTTTTGACATATGCCCATACTATTCTAACACTGCATTCACAACACCTCCCTCTGTTTAATGACTGGCCTGAAGGAAATGTCTCCTTAGATATTGAGCTCAATAGGTTAAATTCCATTCTTTTTCCAATCTGCTGTTTAATTTACAACATACTGTATGTTTGGCACATTCACACATTTATATACTGTATATATCTGGAAAAGATTTATTACATAAAAAATTGTAAAATTGAATTAAAATGACAATTAAAAATTATGGGTAACACTTTGCGGTAAGGGTACATGAATCATCATGAATTCATGCATGATTTCATTCATGATTCATTCATGATTCATGCATTACTTCATCTCTGAATATCTAATGACTCATCAGGCATTCGAATGAATTCATTGTTTATCATTAATGACCTCTTGCTGAAATAGCAGATGATCTTAAGCATTAATTACTCTGGGCACATCATCATGAGTCATGACTAATTATTACACATGATCATGATGTTTTTGTTAAAAAATGATATAATTTGATATAATAAAAGTACTTATTTAGCCTACTTTGGCCTAGTTCCTCATATCTATCCCATACGTCAACTAAATTTTACCAATTTAACCATGTCAACACTTTAGTTGAGGGGGCACAAACATGATGAATTCATCATGATCATGCTAATAATCATGACTCATGCTAATTAATCATGACTCATGATGATGTACCCAGAGTAACTAATACTTAAGATCATGTGCTATTTCAGCAGGAGGTCATTAATGACAAACAATGAATTCATGCTAATTCCTGATAACTCATTAGACTTTCAGAGATGAAGTAATGCATGAATCATGAATTTATCATGAATGATTTCATGCATGAATTCATGATAAATCATGTACCCTTACCGCAAAGTGTTACCAAAATGGGTAAATAATTATCAGGATTATCAGCACTATCAGCAAGGGGCTTCATTTATCTTACCTTCACAGGGATTGGAATCACTACTCTTCATACTTGGATCAGTGACATTATATCCACTCAAGCATGTACAGTTGTAGTCTCCAATGGTGTTGTTGCAGACTGAGTTTGGACCACACACTGATGGAGTCTGAAGGCATTCATCCACATCTAAAAACAAGGTTAACAAATTAACAAACTGGTATTTTTGTAATGTAATAACAGGCAAGTCAGATTAAATCAATGGTTTATTAAGTCAAATTCATTAATAGACATGGTGTCAGTTAATTTACCTCTGCACTGATTGGTGATACTGATGGTTTGGCCTGCATTGATCGCTTGATATCCATCAAGACAGGTGCAGTTAAAGGTTCCATTGTAATTTGTGCAGTTTGAGTTGGGACCACATATGTTTGGCATATCCACACATTCATTAATATCTGAACGAGATTTATGTGGGGAAAAAATCAATGGCAGAAACAAACACATGCTCAAGGGTCTTCAGATATTTTAACAGCCTGAGAAATTTTCTTTACCTGTACAGGGATTGGCATCACTGCTCTTCATACTTGGATCAGTGACATTATATCCACTCAAGCATGTACAGTTGTAGTCTCCAATGGTGTTGTTGCAGACTGAGTTTGGACCACAGACTGATGGAGTCTGAAGACATTCATCCACATCTACAAACAAGGTAAACAAATGTTTTTGTAATAATATGCAAATTAATATCAGATTAAATCAATAAATTGGCTTGTTATGTCAAAGTAATTAATAGACATTGTGTATGTCTGTGAATATTTACCTCTGCACTGATTGGTATTACTAATAGTTTGATTGATGTCGGCCACTCGATATCCATCAAAGCAGGTGCAGTTATATGTTCCATTGTAGTTTGTGCAGTTTGAGTTCAGACCACATATGTTTGGTATGTCCACACATTCATTGATATCTGAAAAAGATTTATTAGGAAAAAAAGAGAGGCAAAATAAATCCATGTTCAGGAGTTTTATGACATTTCAGAAACTAAATAAAGCTGGTTTACCTGTACAGGGATTGGCATCACTGCTCTTCATACTTGGATCAGAGACATTATATCCACTCCAGCATGTACAGATGTAGTCTCCAATGGTGTTGTTGCAGACTGAGTTTGGACCACATATTGATGGCGTCTGAAGACATTCATCTATATCTACAAATAAATAAATAAATAAATAAATGATAATAATAAAGGTAGGCTATGTGTGGGACAGACATAATCAGAGATCATTTCAAAGTGCATTTAAGTTAATTGGGCAGTATGGTATTAGAGTAAACCTACCTGGGCAGTCACTGAAATCTGTTGGAAGGATTACAGAAGATTAAAGTTAAAGGGGGAAGCTGGTGGAATGTCTGAATTCAGTAACGCTTTATATTATAACTTGTAAAGTACTACGCAGGGAGTAAGTATGAATGATTGAACAAAAGGTATCAAGGATAGACTTTATAGGGGGCGCTGTGGCTCAGTGGGCTAGAGTGTCATACCATTATTCCAGGGACCCGGGTTCGAGTCTGACCCGAGATCATTCTCTGATCTCACCCTATCTCTCTCTCCCACTTGTTTCCTGTCCACCTCTATACTGTCCTATCCGATTAAAGGCAAAAAGCCCAAAAAATATCTTAAAAAAAAGGATAGACTATAGGCTACGTAATGTTCACATAATTGTTAAGTCAGCATTCTCTGCTTCATCCTGAAATCAGCTTCTGTACCCGGTCATCCTCATGTTCATTAATCACGTGCACGTGCTTTGAGTTTTTGTGTTGGTATAAAAACAAAGTACATGCCTGACACTTAGATTGTATTGTAATTAAGCACCTATTACATACAAAGTCTATCGATGACACCTTTTGTTATACTGATCTCAGAGGTTGCAATCTAAAGCTCTACTAGAATTCTAAGATGTGATCATGTCCTCAAATACAGCTCTACCAAGAATTCTAAGATGTGATCATGTCCTCCAATACTTTGTATATCAAATACTGAAAATTTACAAAAACAGCAGCACAGTGTAGTTCTTTCATTACTTGTTTTTGGCTGGCAATACTGCCTGTCATCTGGAATGGCATTGATGCATCCACATGTATTGTTGATGATGTCATCACAGTGTCCATAAGTCCGGCATTTGTCACAAGGCCAGTAGAATTGACTTTCACATTGGCACTGGTATGACGTGCCATTGGGGGAACACACTAGGAGAAATTATACATGTCAGAGGTATAGCAATGAAAAGCCAAAGAGAAATGAAGTGCAATAATTGCTAAGGATTCATGCTACCACATTTTCAAAACATGAATAATCGTATTTCAAAAGCAATATGGAAGAGGAGGTCTTTGGATATGGTTAAACAATACAGCCAGCATTATTAAGAGTAAGTCATAGAGAATATAACAATAAAAATAACTGGTCTATATATGATCCAGAATAATCTCACCTGTTGTCATAGCAGCAGGACCGAATTGAAATAAGTCTAGAGTCAATGAGAGGCTATTCAGAATGTTTCGTAGCTCATCCAGATCGACAGAGGTTGTGTTGAGCTCAAATCCAATGTTGTAGTAACGTAGTTCTAGAAAATAATGGCAGATTAAGAGAATAAAAGATTATAGCATTTTGTAATATGTATAGCTTCAATAAAACCCTGAAAGTTGCACAAGTTTATTATGACGTCACCAAAAATGACTTACTAATACAGGGATTGTCGTTGCTACTCGGCAGACTGGTGTCGATGACCTGATATCCACTCCAACATGTGCAGTTAAATCCTCCAATTGTGTTATTGCATATTGAGTATGGACCACAGATTGATGAATTTTGATGACATTCATCAGTGTCTATATTATGAGAGAAACAACTGATTAAAAACTATTGAAATTAGTAGAAGCTCATTGGACATCAAGGTAGAGGAAAGTTTTGCAGTGTAATGCATCCTCTGGTGAAAGGCATTCTTCCATCCCCTTCCTACCTTGCAGGTGGTGCGACATGCTACTTACCGATGCATTGATTGCTGTTGCTAATGCTTAGGTTTGCATTGGTTGGTTGATATCCACTGAGACAAGCACAGTCGTGGCTTCCATTGTAGTTGGTGCAGATTGAGTTTGCCCCACATAGACCTGGTGTCTCATCACATTCATTTATATCTGATTATGTGCATAACAAAAAAGAAATCATAACATTATTGCACTTACTTACTACCTCTCTATAATATTATGAGGGTGTGTATAAATGCATTTATTTTTATTCAGCAAAAAAAAAAAAAAAAATCACATAGTGCAACTTCAAGAAATGTGTAGTTTGACATTAAAGGAACAGAATGAAAAAAAAAAAAAAACATATTTAATTTTAGTTTTGTTCCCTTTGTTAGCTGCTCAGGTAGAAGAAGAGCCAGACAAAACTTTATTTACCTGTGCAGGGATTGGAATCACTGCTCTTCATACTTGAATCAGAAACATTATATCCACTCAAGCAGGTACAGGTGTAGTCTCCAATGGTGTTGTTGCAGACTGAGTTTGGACCACACACTGATGGGGTCTGAAGACATTCATCCACATCTACAAACAATTTCACAAATTTCATAAATCAATACAGAAATAAAATTGATTAAATAGGCACCCAATTATAGTAATAGTAATAGGCACCCAATATGTCTGTTGGTAAATTTACCTATACACTGATTGCTGCTGCTAATGGTTTGGCTTGCGTTGTTCACTTGATATCCATCAAGACAGACACAGTTATAGGTTCCATTGTAATTTGTGCAGTTTGAGTTGGGACCACATATGTTTGGCACATCCATACATTCATTTATATCTGAAAAAGGTTTATTAGGGGAAAAAACATGGGCAAAAATGAATTCCTGATCAAGGTTCACCACCTTTTTTGGAAGGTAATCAAAATTGCTTTACTTGTACAAGGAATTTTTAACACTAATCTCTGCACACTTAGACCTGTGACATTATGTCCACTCAATATATCAAATCAAATCAAATAAATGGATCGGCACACCCTATAATAACCTATGAAAATACTGACATTCAGGGCCCTATCTTGCAGGCGGCGCACCATGCCTTCGCGACTCGCGCAAGCTGTCATTGCTATTTTGTGCGAGCGCATGGTTCGTTTTTCTGTCAAGTAATTCACGTTGTCTAACTAGCAAGTGACTTTGCGTCCTCGGAGGTGTGTCGAAGGTGTGGCTAGGCGCGAAGCGCAAAATATGCTATTATGCAGACGCAGAAAGGGATCCGCCAGTGACTGGAAAACCTGGTCATTCGTCAGTCACGCATTCCTGAAATGCTATTTTATGGACGCACAACGCAATAGGTAATGCAGTCCTTGTTCCAGCATAACAATGACGGCCACAACAATAATTATTACAATCGGAAAATCATTATGATGCTCAGGAAGATGTGGTTAACCACAATTTATTAGCCTGTAACAGAAAACGAGTGAGGATATAAGAAGGGGGGACGTTAAATGGAGAATCAAGTTTACTTTCGCTTTCGAATGAATATTCCGAGATATCTATCGGGACTAAATCAGCTTCCTTCGTGTCTTCGTGCAGCCTGTAGACATCAATTTAATATTATCATACCCATTACGGCTCTAACTATGACTAGACCCGACGTGTGAGCTTGCTCGGTATTCAATATTTTAATTTCTTTAAATGCCCAAGGAGGAGATCAGCTGGTGTGATAGCAATTCACCAGGCGCTTTGCGCTGTTCGTTCTTAAAGGCAATGAGAGATTGATCTGTCATTGGTTCTGCCTGTGTTACACCCATAACACACCCATGATTAATTAGGCATCCTAAGTCCAACCTTTTTGGACTTTGCGCCGGCGCGAAATTCATTTTCTGCGCTGTGAAAATAGCAAAAGCCGCCGACACGCCCCCAAAACCATATGCGCCATCTGCCAAACAACAGTTGACTTTGCGTCGTCAAAATAGGGCCCTCAGTGTGTCTATAGGCTACTTACCTTTACACTGATTGGTGTAACTGATGGTTTGGTTTTGGTTGGTCACATGATATCCATCAAGACAGGTGCAGCTATAGGTTCCATTGTAGTTTGTGCATTTTGAGTTGGGACCACATATGTTTGTCACGTCCACACATTCATTAATATCTGAATATATAAGGACAAAACATCAGTGGCAAAATAAATCCATGTTCAGGGGCTTTAAGACATTTAAGACACCAAATAAAGCCAGCATACCTGTGCAGGGATTGGAATCACTGCTCTTCATACTTGAATCAGAAACATTATATCCACTCAAGCATGTACAGTTGTAGTCTCCAATGGTGTTGTTGCAGACTGAGTTTGGACCACACACTGATGGGGTCTGAAGACATTCATCTATATCTAAAAGCACAGAAGAAAAACCAAAAAATGAATTATTGCTAAAGACAGAAATGCTTGTCAAAATCAGAGATCAGTACAAAGTGCATTTAAAGTAATTGTGCAATATGGTATAAGAGTAATCCTACCTGGGCAGTCACTGAAATCTGTTGGGAAGATTAAAGGAGATTAAAGTTAAAGGGGGAGGGTGGTGTATTATCAGAAGAGATCATACCGTCAGGTACATAAGACAGTATGTCAAATCAATACAAAAGGTACAAAACGGTAGGCTATACTGTAGTTATTTCATTACTTGTTTTTGGCTGGCAATACTGCCTGTCATCTGGAATGGCATTGATGCATCCGCATGTATTGTTGATGATGTCATCACAGTGTCCATACATCCGGCATTTGTCACAAGGCCAGTAGAACTGACTTTCACATTGGCACTGGTATGACGTGCCATTGGGAGAACACACTAGGAGAAATTATACATGTAAGAGGTATAGCAATGAAAAGCTACAGAGACATACAGTGCAATAATTGCTCAGAATTCATGCTACCACCTTCTAAAAATATGAATAATTATCTTTCAAAAACAGTATAGAAGAGGAGACCTTTGAATATGATTAATCAATATAGCCATCATTATTGACAATATATGAAGTCATAAAAAATACAACAATCCCTCATTTCCTCTATGTTGACTCATCACAACGATAGCTAATTAATACACAGTCATTTTTTTCAGATCCATATATTAAAAAATAATCTCACCTGTTGTAATTGCAGCTTTGGTGATTTTGGATAAGTTATCTATAGTCAGTGGGAGGCCATTTAAAATGTTCCGTAGTGCATCCATAACTCCAGAGGATGTGTTCAGCTCAAGTCCAATGGTGTAGTAATTAAGTTCTAAAAAGAATGTCAGGTCAAGACAATGAAATATTGTAACAGTAACATTAAGCTTCAACTTTCAAACCTGTCCAGAAATGACTTACCACTACAGGGATTGCTGATACTACTTAGCAGACTGGGGTCGATGACCTGATATCCACTCCGACACGTGCAGTTAAATCCTCCAACCGTGTTATTGCATATTGAGTATGGACCACAGATTGATGAATTTTGATGACATTCATCAATGTCTATATGACAAAAGATTAATCAGAAGCTATTGTCTATAACTGAAACTCATTGTACATCAAGATAACAAAAATAAGTAGTCAATGCAGTCTAAGATGTCCATGAGTGAAAGGTATTCTTCCAATCCCTTCCTACCCCAGCAGATGGTGCAACATCTTACTTACCAATGCACTGATTGCTGTTGCTTATGCTTAGATTGGCATTGGCCCCTTGATATCCACTGAGACAGGCACAGTCGTGGCTTCCATTGTAGTTGGTGCAGATTGAGTTTAACCCACATACACTTGGTGTCTCATCACATTCATTGATATCTGATTATGTGCATAAAATATAGTAATAACACTGAATTACTAAAATATATTTTTGTAAATGCTTTCCATAGATCTTCAAGAAAGGTGTAGTCTGACACTGCTGCTGAATGTCAAATGCCTTTCATTTTAGTTTTGTTCTCAAGAGATTCTACCAGAGTCAGACAAGGCGTCATTAAATTGCTTTACCTGCACATGGATTGCTAGTGCTACTCTTCAAACTGGGATCAGTGACATTATATCCACTCAAACATGTACAGTTATAGTCTCCAATGGTGTTGTTGCAGACTGAGTTTGGACCACAAATGGATGGATTCTCAAGGCATTCATCCACATCTAAAAAAACAAGAAAAACAACTATATGTCAAGACAGAAATCTAATGTCAAGACATTTAAAGCACAATTCAAGGCAAAGTTTAAAGCACATTTCAAGGTAATCAGAAAAATGAATGAAGTGCTTTACCTGGACAGTCACTGAAGTCTGTGTCAGGATATAGAGGAGAAAGGGAGAGAATGGCAAAAAGGTTTTCCTTCTGTCAAAATTAAATCTTATGCATTTTCTTAAGGTAAAATTTCTAGACTTCAATGTTTCTGAGTCATATCCTTATAAATGTCAGAGCATTCAGAGATTTTTGTCCAGGTACAGTATAGTCTCATATTTATGCCGTTTTAGTTGATTTAGGCCTACTATGCTCAATGATTTATTATGCTGCACCACATGAGGCCACTGTTTTATTAGATACTGGAAGTCATTAGAGAAATGGTATGTAGTTACATTTAACATTTTTAAACCTACTGTATATGTCAGCTTAAAAAATTCTGAAAAAAGTTATGAAAAACTACAGCAGAATGAAATCTTATCATTACTTGTGTTTGGCTGGCAGTACAGTCTGTCATCTGGAATGGCATTGATGCATCCACATGCATTGTTGATGATGCCATCACAGTGTCCATACGTCTGGCATTTGTCACAAGGCCAATAGAACTGACTTTCACATTGGCACTGGTATGACGTGCCATTGGGAGAACACACTAACGGGAGAAATGATAAACAATAAACAAATCAAATTTATGACATGGTAAAATGATAAAAAATCCACAGGGAAAAAAAAGATTAAAAACATTATCAGATCATCAACACAAATGAGGACGAAGGGGCTTTTCCCTAAGCCCAAATTCTAATCAAATCATACAAGTGCATATTCACATGCATGTTTTTTGAAGAGTGCTCTGACCTGTAGTGATATCAATGGTCGTGATTTCATGTTGGCTGCTTACTGACGTCAGTGAGAGGCTATTCAGAGTGTTTCGTATGTATTCCATAATTCCAGAAGTGTTGAGTTCAACCTCAATCGCGTAGTAAAGAAGTTCTAGAAGTCATACCAGATCATTAGAATCTCAGGTGTAAAAGAACACAAATTAGCATTATTAAAACCCTGAAGCTCCACTTTAAATCATTGATGGTCATAAACAATAAACAACCCACCTGTACAAGGATTAGTAACACTAATGATCAGACTGGTGTCCAATGCCTCATAGCCACTCTGGCATATGCAGTTATATCCTCCAACAGTGTTATTGCAACTTGCGTTTGGACCACAGATTGATGAATTGTGATGACATTCATCCACATCTGCAAAGGAAAGCGAAGTTAATTGAAATACAAATTAATGCTAGAGGGTACAGAGTGAAGCAATGTGTGAAAAGGTATTTCATGCTATATTGATTATCATGGTAGCTACGGCCTACAGGTTAGGGCTTGGGGATTTGGTTGCCAGTTGATTCTAAGTTGAGTGGACCCCTGGCACACTTACGTAACTTGGCATCAATAAAAAACACCTTGACATCAGAGGTGATGCAAACATACCTATGCACTGATTGCTGCCACTTATGGTTTGGTTTGTATTAGTGGCTTGATATCCACCCAGGCAGGAACAGTTGTGGCTTCCATTGTAATTGACACAGTAGGAGTTGGGTCCACATACATTTGGTATCTCAATACATTCATCCATGTCTGAAAGAGAATGAAATCAAGTTCATTAACTGTCAGGGTTACCATTAACCTGGTTCTCACGCAGATGGATGTTTCTCATCCATCTGGAATTTCGTCGGTTGCCTAGCTGTTTTCTGCTGTGACGGGGTGGGGGTTGTATTAAAAAAAAAATCTCGAACCTGATTGGAAAATTCAATGTGTCTGTCACGTACTACTTGCTACGTCATACCTGTTAACATCCCGCCCCACGATTGTGATTGGATCTATGGCATAGAGGCGGGTTCGCATATGGGGTAAACAGAGACTTCGGGCTCAACAAGGCTCTACCAGACCCTCGTGCGAGCTGACGAAGTTGAACGAAGATGCACGAAGCACGAAGGGTCTGTGTGAGAACCAGGCTAGGTTACCATACCAGGGTTACCATGTTTTCACAGACAGACCTTGAGGTCTAACCTACTCCCTAATTTACTACATTCGGCAAGATGCTAAGCGTAATCATTCTCCTGATTTGCTGTTGCTTTAACTTTTTGCTACCAGTTTGGCCAGAGCTACATGCTGATATTAATTAAATGAACATACAGTACCTGTACATGGATTGCTAGTGCTACTCTTCAAACTTGGATCAGACGCATTATATCCACTCAAGCATGTACAGATGTAGTCTCCAATGGTGTTGTTGCAGACTGAGTTTGGACCACAGACTGGTGGAGTTTGAAGGCATTCATTCACATCTAAGAAACACAAAAACATATTTCAAGACAAAGTTCAAGTAAGGTAAGGAGCATCTAGCTGCTATCTAGGATATTTGTGTGGTCTGTTACCTATGCACTGATTGCTGTTACTGATGGTTTGGTTTGCATTGGTCACTTCATATCCAGTCAGACATGAACAGATGTAACTGCCATTAGTGTTTCCACAGTCTGAGTTTGGGCCACACAAGTCTGGTATCTCATCACATTCTTTTATATCTAAAAAAAAAAAAAGGCATGAAAATAAGATGACGAATGGAAAGTGCAAAACACAAGCCATCGCAATTGTGTGCATTTGATGACAGTGATTTCCGAACTCCAGCATTTCAGCTTATAGGCTCGATCTCCTGCTCTCAAACAAACACTTAACAGAATTCACTCAAACTGTTACGTGCATACAGTAGGCTGATATGATGCGTACCTGTACAGGAATTGTTAGCACTACTCTTCAAACTGGGATCAGTGACATTATATCCAGTCAAACATGTACAGCTGTAGTCTCCAATGGTGTTGTTACAGACTGAGTTTGGACCACAGACTGATGGAAACTGGAGACATTCATTCACGTCTAAAAATTAAATGTGAAACATATAGAAGTTTAGTTCAAGAGCAAACTTG
Source organism: Sardinella longiceps (assembly GCA_027497455.2). NCBI lineage: Eukaryota > Metazoa > Chordata > Actinopteri > Clupeiformes > Clupeidae > Sardinella > Sardinella longiceps. The sequence continues at coordinate 29,161,786 of JAODXP020000025.1, forward strand.
GGGAGCTGCAAGCTTGTTTACCAAACTTCTTCTTTCCACCACACATCTTCTCAACGCTGGCCATTTTAAAATCCAGCTCGCAAAGAGTCACTAGACGTCCCTGGCAGTAAATTCAATTTTCTGCCGCTAGTGGCATCTAGATTCCAAGGCTAGAATTTATTCCCATTTAAGGTATATGTACAGTCTGTTACCTGTGCACTGATTGCTGTTACTGATTGTTTGATTTGCATTGGTTACTTGATATCCAGTCAGGCATGAACAGATGTAACTCCCATTGGTGTTTGCACAGTCTGAGTTTGGGCCACACAAGTCTGGTATCTCAGCACATTCATTTATATCTAAAAAGGGGTGAAAATTAAAAAATATCTGCATGACAATGATTTCAGAGCACCGGAATTTCAACCTCTAGGCTAGATCTCCTGCACTGTCAAACCATCTTAAATGGAATTCACTGAAAGTGCTTCATGAGAAAAATAACATAATCCTTACCTGTACAGGGATTGGCATTACTGCTCTTCATACTTGTATCAGTGACATTATATCCACTCAAGCATGTACAGTTGTTGTCTCCAATGGTGTTGCTGCAGACTGAGTTTGGACCACAGATGGATGGAGTCTGGCATTCATCCACATCTAGGAAACATAAAGGTTACAGAATTATACTGGAGAAATGGCCAACTAAAATCTTGTTGGGATGCCATGGCCAAAATCGCCCAGGCCATTTTTTGATCAACATCCAACCTTGGTTTCACTTACCGATGCACGGATTACTGACACTTATGCTTAGGTTTGCATTGGTCGGTTGATATCCACCGGAGCAGTCACAGTTGTGGCTTCCATTGTAGTTGGTGCAGATTGAGTTTGGCCCACATACACTTGGTGTCTCATCACATTCATTGATATCTAAAAACGTATAATTGAAGTAAAAATAAATGGGCTACTCATGCATTACGCATTGTGAGATTCCACCATGAGCTTATACTTCATAAAAACAGCCTTACCTGTACAGGGATTAGCATCACTGCTCTTCATACTCGTATCAGTTGTATTATATCCACTCAAGCATGTACAGTTGTAGTCTCCAATGGTGTTGTTGCAGACTGAGTTTGGACCACAGATTGATGGAGTCTGAAGACACTCATCCACATCTTAGAAAGATTAAGGCAATGGTATTATACTGGAGAAAAGGTCAACTGAAATGAAGAGAGGGTTTTCATGTTTCACTTACCTATGCACGGATTACTGACACTTATGGTCAGATTTGCATTGGTCCTTTCATATCCACTGAGACAAGCACAGTCATGGCTTCCATTGTAGTTGGTGCAGATTGAGTTTGGCCCACATACACTTGGTTTCTCATCACATTCATTGATATCTTCAAAAATCATAATTTAAGTAAAATTCAAATTGGCTTCTCATGCATTACGCTGTGTGAAATTCTGACCAAGGCCTTATGTGGTTCATACAAACAACCTTACCTGTACAGGGATTGGCATCACTGCTCTTCATACTTGGATCAGTAACATTATATCCACTCAAGCATGTACAGCTGTAGTCTCCAATGGTGTTGTTGCAGGCTGAGTTTGGACCACAGACTGATGAAGTCTGGCATTCATTCACATCTAAGAAAGATAAAGGCAACAGTATTATACAGGAAAAAAGGTCAACTAATATGTAGAGGGTGTTCATGTTTCACTTACCTATGCACTGATTACTGATGCTTATGGTCAGATTTGAATTGGTCCTTTCATATCCACTGAGACAAGCACAGTCATGGCTTCCATTGTAGTTGGTGCAGATTGAGTTTGGCCCACATACACTTGGTGTCTCATCACACTCATTTATATCTACAAAAAGCATAATTCAAATAAAAGTCCAAAGGCTATTCATGCAGTCCACTGTGTGAAATTCTGCCCAAGACCTTATAGAGGAACCTCTGTAGCCTTTAGAGAAAATCGCCATGGTTTTTGGAGGCCGTGTTGCTGGCTCTCCATTGTTCAAAGTTTAAAGTCATGGTCTTTCTTACAGGCTTCACAGCAGCATAAACATAACTTCTTGCCATCAAGCTTTTGGCAACATCCCCATTTTCCAACATTAATTTGCTCTGTGTCATGAAAATGAGGCTGATAACAAACTACAGTTTTCAATGTATGTATGGTGGGCAAATAACCGCAAAGCACACCCACTTCAGAAGTTCTTTATGCTTCATAAAAACAACCTTACCTGTACAGGGATTGGAATCATTGATCTTCATGCTTGGATCAGTGACATTATATCCACTCCAGCAGGTACAGTTGTAGTCTCCAATGGTGTTGTTGCAGACTGAGTTTGGACCACACACTGATGGAGTCTGAAGGCACTCATCCACATCTAAGAAAGATAAAGGCAACAGTATTATACAGGAGAAAAGGTCAACCACAATATGTAGACTAGAGGGTGTTCATGTTTCACTTACCTATGCACTGATTACTGATGCTTATGGTCAGATTCGCATTGGTCCTTTCATATCCACTGAGACAAGCACAGTCATGGCTTCCATTGTAGTTGGTGCAGATTGAGTTTGGCCCACATACACTTGGTGTCTGACCACATTCATTTATATCTACAAAAGGTATAATTGAAGTAAAAATCCATAGTCTACCCATGGAGTATACACTGTGAGAAATTCTGCCCAAGAGCTTATAGAGCTTGGGAACATGACATCACCAAACCTAGCCTTTAGCTAAAATCACCACCATTTTCAGAGGTTCTCCATTGGAGTTCCATATGAAATGCTTGAAGATATGGGCTTTCTTACTGGCTTTACACTGCCACAGACATCATTTCTTGCCATCAATAGTGTAGAGGGGAATGAGACTGTGACAACAACGCCTTTTTCTCACGCCAATACGCTTCATGTTATGAAAATGAGACTGACAACAAACCACCGTTTTCAATGTAGCTTCAATGGCAAAGGCGTAAGCTGGCCTGCATGTATGGTGGCCAAATAACCGGAAGACCTGTCCACTTCCCAAGATCTGTACTTCATAAAAACAACTTTACCTGTACAGGGATTGGCATCACTGCTCTTCATACTTGGATCAGTCACATTATATCCACTCAAGCAGGTACAGTTGTAGTCTCCAATGGTGTTGTTGCAGACTGAGTTTGGACCACAGACTGATGGAGTCTGAAGACATTCATCCACATCTAAGAAAGATAAAGGCAACAGTATTATACAGGAGAAAAGGTCAACTATAATATGTAGAGGGCGTTCATGTTTCACTTACCTATGCACATATTACTGACACTTATGGTCAGATTTGCATTGGTCCTTTCATATCCACTGAGACAAGCACAGTCATGGCTTCCATTGTAGTTGGTGCAGATTGAGTTTGGCCCACATACACTTGGTGTCTCATCACATTCATTGATATCTACGAAAGGTATAATTTAAGTAAAAATCCAATAAGCTATCGCATGCAGTATACACTGTGTCACTGATATTGGCACTGCCCAAGAGCTTATAGAGCTCATGGAAAGCTGTAGGGTATCCCAATCTTTCAGACCGAGATAGTGCCTTTCAGCCCTTCAAATCGCCGCCATTTTAACGGAGGGAGTTCTGCATTGAGACTTCCATACGAAATGACGTTGAAGTTAGAGTCGAATTCCCACGAGTTCTTGACCGATCAGCTATACACAATGATTGAGTGTCGTACCCATCTCTGTCCTCAGCTATGGATAATGAGCTGCAAAAATATAGCTACTATTGCAATCAAGCATGTATATATATGTGTATAGTTGTAATGTCAGGATATCTTAGTCTGATGTCAAATTCAGTTGAATTCCGCACAGGTGTGTCAAAACATGACTATCAAAAAGATCGATATTTTTCAAAGTGCAGCGTCGGTACCCGATCTGTGTCCGAATGCACGAGCTGTGTCCCGTTGTCTCAGCTCTGGATAAGAACTTCAAAAGGATCAGCTGACATTATATCCACTCAAGCATGTACAGTTGTAGTCTCCAATGGTGTTGTTGCAGACTGAGTTTGGACCACACACAGATGGAGTCTGAAGGCATTCATCCACATCTAAGATAAAAAAGGCAACAGTATTATACAGGAGAAAAGGTCAACTAGAATATGTAGACTAGGTGGGTGTTCATGTTTCACTTACCTATGCACTGATTACTGATAGCTTATGGTCAGATTTGACATTGGTCCTTTCATATCCACTGAGACAAGCACAGTCATGGCTTCCATTGTAGTTGGTGCAGATTGAGTTTGGCCCACATACACTTGGTGTCTCATCACATTCATTGATATCTACAAAAGGTATAATTTAAGTAAAAATCAATAAGCTGTGCATGAAGTATACACTGTGTCACTGTATGACACTGCCCAAGAGCTTATAGAGCTTGGAATGCTGACATCAGCTAACCTAGCCTTTAGCTAAAATTGCCGCCATTTTCTGAGGTTCTCCATTGAAATCCCATACAAAATACTTAAAGTTAGAGTTCTTACCAGTTTACCAGCTTTTGCACTGTGTTGTGAAAATGAGGCTGATAAACCACACTTTCGATGTATTCTCAATGCGAAGGGTGTAAGGTGGTCTACATATATGGCGGCCAAATAACCGGAGCATATGCCCACTTCCAAAGTTCTACATAGCTTCATAAAAACAACCTTACCTGTACAGGGATTGGCATCACTGCTCTTCATGCTTGGATCAGTGACATTATATCCACTCAAGCATGTACAGTTGTAGTCTCCAATGGTGTTGTTGCAGACTGAGTTTGGACCACAGACTGATGGAGTCTGAAGGCATTCATCCACATCTAAGATACAAAAAGGCAACAGTATTATATAGGAGAAAAGGTCGACTAAAATATGTAGGGAGGGTGGGTGTACATGTTTCACTTACCTATGCACTGATTACTGATACTGATGGTCAGATTTGCATTGGTCCTTTCATATCCACTGAGACAAGCACAGCTGTGGCTTCCATTGTAGTTGGTGCAGATTGAGTTTGGCCCACATACACTTGGTGTCTCGTCACACTCATTGACATCTACAAAAAGTGCAATTTATGTAAAAATCTACAGGTTTCTCATGCAGTACACTGTGTGAAATTCTGCCCAAGAGCTTATACTTCATAAAAACATCCTTACCTGTACAGGGATTAGCATCACTACTCTTCATACTTGGATCAGTAACATTATATCCACTCCAGCAGGTACAGTTGTAGTCTCCAATGGTGTTGTTGCAGACTGAGTTTGGACCACAGACTGATGGAGTCTGAAGACATTCATCCACATCTAAGAAAAATAAAGGCAACAGTATTATACCAGAGAAAAGGTTAACTATAATATGTAGAAGAGGGTGTTCATGTTTCACTTACCTATGCACTGATTACTGATACTTATGGTCAGATTTGCATTGGTCCTTTCATATCCACTGAGACAAGCACAGTTGTGGCTTCCATTGTAGTTGGTGCAGACTGAGTTTGGTCCACACACACTTGGTGTCTCATCACATTCATTGATATCTACAAAAGGTATAATTTAAGTAAAAATCAATAAGCTGTGCATGAAGTATACACTGTGTCACTGTATGACACTGCCCAAGAGCTTATAGAGCTTGGAATGCTGACATCAGCTAACCTAGCCTTTTGCTAAAATTGCCACCATTTTCTGAGGTTCTCCATTGGAATCCCATACAAAATACTTAAAGTTAGAGTCGAATCAGAGTTCTTACCAGTTTACCAGCTTTTGCTCTGTGTTATGAAAATGAGATTGATAAACCACACTTTTCAATGTATTGTCAATGGCGAAGGGTGTAAGCTGGCCTGCATATATGGTGGCCAAATAACCGGAAGATGTGCCTACTTCCCAAGCTCTATATGCTTCATAAAAACATCCTTACCTGTACAGGGATTAGCATCACTGCTCTTCATGCTTGGATCAGTGACATTATATCCACTCCAGCAGGTACAGTTGTAGTCTCCAATGGTGTTGTTGCAGACTGAGTTTGGACCACACACTGATGGAGTCTGAAGGCATTCATCCACATCTAAGAAAAATAAAGGCAACAGTATTATACCAGAGAAAAGGTCAACTATAATATGCAGAAGATGTTCATGTTTCACTTACCTATGCACTGATTACTGATACTTATGGTCAGATTTGCATTGGTCCTTTCATATCCACTGAGACAAGCACAGTTGTGGCTTCCATTGTAGTTGGTGCAGATTGAGTTTGGCCCACATACACTTGGTGTCTCATCACATTCATTGATATCTACAAAAAGTGCAATTTAAGTAAATATCTACAGGCTACTCATGCATTCAACTGTGTGAAATTCTGTCCAAAACCTTACAGAGATTGAGAAGCTGACGTCACAAAACCTAACCTTAGTTTAGCTAAAATTGGCTGTGCTGTTAGCTTTCCATTGGAATACCGTATGAAATGCTTAAATTTAAAAACATTTCTTACAGGTTTCATGCCCCCAGACATAAGTTTTTTGGTGTGGTTCTTTCCGACATTAATTTGCTCTGTGTTATGGAAATAAGGCTAACAAACCACCGTCTCCAAATCAATTCCTGAACTCTGTATAACTTCATCAACCTTACCTGTACAGGGATTTGCATCACTGCTCCTCATACTAGGATCAGTAACATTATATCCACTTAAGCATGTACAGTTGTAGTCTCCAATGGTGTTGTTGCAGACTGAGTTTGGACCACAGACTGATGAAGTCTGAAGCATTCATTCACATCTAAGAAAGATAAAGGCAACAGTATTATACAGGAGAAAAGGTCAACTACAATATGTAGGCTAGAGGGTGTTCATGTTTCACTTACCTATGCACTGATTACTGGTTCTTATGGTCAGATTCGCAACAGTCCTTTCATATCCACTGAGGCAGGCACAGCTGTGGCTTCCATTGTAGTTGGTGCAGATTGAGTTTGGCCCACATACACTTGGTGTCTCGTCACACTCATTGACATCTACAAAATGTGCAATTTATGTAAATATCTACAGGCTTCTCATGCAGTACACTGTGTGAAATTCTGCCCAAGAGCTTATACTTCAAAAAAACATCCTTACCTGTACAGGGATTTGCATCACTGCTCTTCATACTTGGATCAGTAACATCATATCCACTCAAGCATGTACAGTTGTAGTCTCCAATGGTATTGATGCAGACAGAGTTTGGACCACAGACTGATGGAGTCTGAAGGCACTCATCCACATCTAAGATACAGATAAAGGCAACAGTATTATATAGGAGAAAAGGTCGACTAAAATATGTAGGGAGGGTGGGTGTACATGTTTCACTTACCTATGCACTGATTACTGATACTGATGGTCAGATTTGCATTGGTCCTTTCATATCCACTGAGACAGGCACAGCTGTGGCTTCCATTGTAGTTGGTGCAGACTGAGTTTGGTCCACACACACTTGGTGTCTCATCACATTCATTGATATCTACAAAAGGTATAATTTAAGTAAAAATCAATAAGCTGTGCATGAAGTATACACTGTGTCACTGTATGACACTGCCCAAGAGCTTATAGAGCTTGGAATGCTGACATCAGCTAACCTAGCCTTTAGCTAAAATTGCCGCCATTTTCTGAGGTTCTCCATTGAAATCCCATACAAAATACTTAAAGTCGAATCAGAGTTCTTACCAGTTTACCAGCTTTTGCACTGTGTTGTGAAAATGAGGTTGATAAACCACACTTTCGATGTATTCTCAATGCGAAGGGTGTAAGGTGGTCTACATATATGAGCTGTAGCCAAATAACCGGAGCATATGCCCACTTCCAAAGTTCTACATAGCTTCATAAAAACAACCTTACCTGTACAGGGATTGGCATCACTGCTCTTCATACTTGGATCAGTGACATTATATCCACTCAAGCATGTACAGTTGTAGTCTCCAATGGTGTTGTTGCAGACTGAGTTTGGACCACAGACTGATGGAGTCTGAAGACATTCATCCACATCTAAGAAAAATAAAGGCAACAGTATTATACTAGAGAAAGGGTCAACTATAATATGCAGAAGAGGGTGTTCATGTTTCACTTACCTATGCACTGATTACTGATACTTATGGTCAGATTTGCATTGGTCCTTTCATATCCACTGAGACAAGCACAGTTGTGGCTTCCATTGTAGTTGGTGCAGATTGAGTTTGGCCCACATACACTTGGTGTCTCATCGCATTCATTGATATCTACAAAAAGTGCAATTTAAGTAAATATCTACAGGCTACTCATGCATTCAACTGTGTGAAATGCTGTCCAAAATCTTACAGAGATTGAGAAAATGACGTCACAAAACTTAACCTTAGTTTAGCTAAAATCGGCCGTGCTGCTAACTTTCCATTGGAATACTGTGTGCAATGCTTAAATTTAAAAACATTTCTTACAGGTTTCATGCCCCCAGACATAAGTTTGTTAGTGTGGTTCTTTCCGACATTAATTTGCTCTGTTTTATTAAAATAAGGCTAACAAACCACCGTTTCCAACTCAATTCCTGAACTCTACAGTATATAACTACATCAACCTTACCTGTACAGGGATTTGCATCACTGCTCTTTATACTAGGATCAGTGACATTATATCCACTCAAGCATGTACAGTTATATCCTCCAATGGTGTTGTTGCAGACTGAGTTTGGACCACAGACTGATGGAGTCTGAAGGCATTCATTCACATCTAAGAAAGATAAAGGCAACAGTATTATACACGAGAAAAGGTCAACTACAATATGTAGGCTAGAGGGTGTTCATGTTTCACTTACCTATGCACTGATTACTGATACTTATGGTCAGATTTGCATTGGTCCTTTCATATCCACTGAGACAAGCACAGCTGTGGCTTCCATTGTAGTTGGTGCAGATTGAGTTTGGCCCACATACACTTGGTGTCTCGTCACACTCATTGACATCTACAAAATGTGCAATTTATGTAAAAATCTACAGGCTTCTCATGCAGTACACTGTGTGAAACTCTGCCCAAGAGCTTATAATTCATAAAAAAGCCTTACCTGTACAGGGATTGGAATCACTGCTCTTCATGCTTGGATCAGTGACATTATATCCACTCAAGCATGTACAGCTGTAGTCTCCAATGGTGTTGTTGCAGACTGAGTTTGGACCACAGACTGATGAAGTCTGGCATTCATTCACATCTAAGAAAGATAAAGGCAACAGTATTATACAGGAAAAAAGGTCAACTAATATGTAGAGGGTGTTCATGTTTCACTTACCTATGCACTGATTACTGATGCTTATGGTCAGATTTGAATTGGTCCTTTCATATCCACTGAGACAAGCACAGTCATGGCTTCCATTGTAGTTGGTGCAGATTGAGTTTGGCCCACACACACTTGGTGTCTGATCACATTCATTTATATCTACAAAAGGTATAATTAAGTAAAAATCCATAGGCTGTGCATGAATAATACACTGTGTAACTTTGTGACACTGCCCAAGAGCTTATAGAGCTTGGAAAGCTTGGAAAGCTGACATCAGCTAACCTAGCCTTTAGCTAAAATTGCAGCCATTTTCTGAGGTTCTCCATTGAAATCCCATACAAAATACTTAAAGTTAGAGTCGAATCAGAGTTCTCACCAGTTTACCAGCTTTTGCACTGTGTTATGAAAATGACGCTGATAAACCACACTTTCGATGTATTCTCAATGCGAAGGGTGTAAGCTGGTCTACATATACATGGCCAGCATGTATGATGTCCAAATAACCGGAAGACTGTCCACTTCCCAAGATCTATATACTTCATAAAAACAACTTTACCTGTACAGGGATTGGCATCACTGCTCTTCATACTTGGATCAGTGACATTATATCCACTCAAGCATGTACAGTTGTAGTCTCCAATGGTGTTGTTGCAGACTGAGTTTGGACCACAGACTGATGGAGTCTGAAGACATTCATCCACATCTAAGAAAAATAAAGGCAACAGTATTATACCAGAGAAAAGGTCAACTATAATATGCAGAAGATGTTCATGTTTCACTTACCTATGCACTGATTACTGATACTTATGGTCAGATTTGCATTGGTCCTTTCATATCCACTGAGACAAGCACAGTTGTGGCTTCCATTGTAGTTGGTGCAGATTGAGTTTGGCCCACATACACTTGGTGTCTCATCGCATTCATTGATATCTACAAAAAGAGCAATTCAAGTAAATATCTACAGGCTACTCATGCATTCAACTGTGTGAAATTCTGTCCAAAACCTTACAGAGATTGAGAAGCTGACGTCACAAAACTTAACCTTAGTTTAGCTAAAATCGGCTGTGCTGCTAACTTTCCATTGGAATTTTTAAACCCCCCCCATATCAGATAGTCAGACCCAGACATAAGTTTGTTAGTGTGGTTCTTTCCAACATTAATTTGCTCTGTTTTATGAAAATAAGGCTAACAAACCACCGTTTCCAATGTATTCTTAATGGCAAGGATGTAAACTGGCCTGTATGAATGGTGGCCAAATAACCAGAAGACATAGGCCTACTCAATTCCTGAACTCTATATAACTTCATCAACCTTACCTGTACAGGGATTTGCATCACTGCTCCTCATACTAGGATCAGTGACATTATATCCACTCAAGCATGTACAGTTGTAGTCTCCAATGGTGTTGTTGCAGACTGAGTTTGGACCACAGACTGATGGAGTCTGAAGACATTCATCCACATCTACAAATGAAACCAGAAGTTGATATTGATTTAAATTATGAAATCTAAATTATTAAATTATGAAATAACTTTCATTTTTTTTATACCCACATCTCATAGAAATATATACTAGAAGGGAATATCAGCCTCTGGGCTCTAGTGTTTGTATATTTCTATGCCCACATCTGTTGCAAATTGGCTGCCATTTTGCCATGTCGGTCTGCGTTGAAGATCTGTCATTCTCATAGCAATCAACAGCACTCAGCCTAGCAATGTGAAACTGTGGGGCTACATGTTGATTCACTCTGATAACTTCTTTAAGTGCTAAGAGTAGGCTTCTTTGTCAAAATTAAATACAAAAACAATTTCTGATCAAATGGAAAGAAGAGTCCTTACCTGTACATGGATTACTTTGACTGATTTCACATGTTGGATCAGTGTAATTATATCCAGGCCAACAAGAGCAGGAGTGTCCACCCAGTACATTGGTACAGTTGGAGTTGGGCCCACAGATCTGACTCTGGCCACAGATATCTGACCAGAGGAGGAAAAATATTGACACTTGCTGTTTCCAAACTGGCATACTTCTGCACTAAAGTATATACCACAAACGGCCTGGAATGTCCCTTGGCTAGATATTTTCTTGTTGTTCTAATTTAACAACAACAACAACAACAACAACAACAACAGCAACAACAATAATAGCTCATTTTACAAAATACTGTCACATGCTAATTTTACAAAACACTCCTCAGTCTCTTTCAGTAAATGACTTCAAGTGTGTGCAATTTTGTCAAATGAGCACACATTGTCCTTATACCAATGTGTAATTTCAGACACAACAACTTTATAGGGCCTGGGAATGTCTTTCCATGGATAAATCTACTACATTAATGGAAATGACTGCATTAAAAGATAATGTCGACACTAGAAAAACAATTACATCAGCAAACATATTATATTGTATCTGTGATTTTGAATGTTCATACCTTTTTGACACAGTGACACATTGGCGGGAAGGGACTTGATACATCCACATTGCTGATTTACAATGTTGTCACAAGCACCATAGGTAACACAGGTGTTATAAAACAAAAAAAAGTTGTCTTCACATTCACATTGGTAGTCAGTGTTGTTTGGTTGACAGACTAAAAAAGAATTCAAATATCCAGCATGTCATTTTACTCTTCACAAAAAAAATATGAAAAAATGTTTCATCTTTTTCAGACATTTCTTACCAGTTGAGACATCGATCTCTGTGATGTTTTTGCTTTGTATTTGCAAGGGATAGCTGAAATTGCCCACAATGTTTTTCAGATTGTTTGCAACACCCAGGCTGGACACAGCTATATCAATCTCAAAGACAAATTGTTGATTCTGTGTTGCTAAAAACAGAAAAATGCAAATGAAGGTAAAAGCACAGGTTTAAGTACTAAAATTTCAACATAAAATGAAACATACTGTTGAAATTGACTATCTTGATTCACTAATTTATATTACATAGTTCAGCACCCAGATTTCTTTTTATAAAATTTTTGAACTACCCTAAAATTCATGAAGAAAACAATCTACTTACCAGACCGTTTCACTCGAAAGTGAGATTGCATTCCATGTTTACCTGTGAGCTGTGAATTGAGGAAAGAATTGCAGTTTGCCCAGTTGATATACAATGTACTGCACTGATGCAAGCATATGAATATGTATGGTTAAACAAATGAATATCTATTGTTATATCTGGAAACCAATAGTCTGCCCATTTCTTATTTACCTGAGAGAAAGAGATTTCATAGAATGCCCCTGTCACCATAACACAACAGGTAATTAGAATGAAGGTCACAAGCTCTCCCCTTGATACTGCCATACCTGTTCACATTTAGGAAGACAAACACAAACACAGAAATCTTGTCAACAGAAACCTTACAGAAACATGATCACTGAAGTGTGTACATACAAAATGTAAGCTACAATACATTCTCTTATGAAGAGAGCAGCACCTTATGAAAATATACAGTTCTCATAAATTCGTCACTGCCACCCTGCAAAAGTTACAGAATATGCAATTTCTCTAGGAGCATGGTGCTACCAGTCTATTTTTGATTAGCAGGCAGGCTAAGTCATGTGACTTAGCTGGAGCTTAGGCCTACTATTTGAATTACAATGCAATTTGTATCTTCTCAGTCTATTCGATCATTGATACATATTGATAGCGGCTTGCTCAGTAGACAGCACAATTCCAGAAGAAAGATTAAAGACAGGAACGCTTGGAGCTTGGTTTTGACTCAGGTGCAACCGGAATCATGGGAATCCTTTAAGGTAAGCACTTTTACAGCTTGGGAACTGACATCATTTCTTTCAGTAATGTAGAGGAGAAAGGAAGTTAATTTTCTCTGTGTCATAAAAATGAGGATGATAAGAATCCACTGTTTTCAAAGTGTTCTCAATGTAAATGTTAAAACTGGACTGTAGTTATGGTGGCCAAATAATCGGAAGACTCGCCACCTTCCCAAGGTCTACTCTGTACATAAAGTAGTTAAGTAAAGTTGTAATATTGTTGTGATAATAATGTTGCAATTAAAATACTTATTTGCTTCTGAGCAATCCTCAGAACTCTTTAACAGTGTTGTTATATAATTACCACCGTGCATTTTCAGCATTCATCTAGTCTGGTCTTCATGATGTAGGCTAACCTGAAAAGCTTGTGACTAACTGGTATTATTTCAAGGGTTCTAATTTGCACACACATGAACCAACACTGACTGTCTGCCAGAGATCATATCATAAGAGTTATGAGAGATGGGAATGAATAAGAATTAATTTGACCTGTCATAGAGCTGGCAGGTGTGCACGGGGGAAACCTCTTAACAGGTTTTTGTGTAACATTTCCTCATTCTCCTTTTCCTTCACACTCATCACATACTCAAATAGCCTGTTTTATAACCCTACATAGTGCAATACCATGCATTTCAGGTATGTCATGATGTGACCCTGTGTAGCCACTTGGTAGGTTTGACCACTCACAGGTCTTGGACCTACCACTTTGTCAGCTCTACTAAAATCATGGCATGGTAATAGTTGAACATTGCAAAACCATATGAATTAGTAATGAATCCAGGCTTCCAACTCAGCAGTTAGAGGTCTTGTTAAAAATTGCGTAACTCATCATACAATTCAAGCAAATTAACAGTTTTGCCTAATATACAAAGATAGTCCTAGCCACACCTATTCCTGAAGATGCAAGTACATCTTGGACCAACCATATGCGTTCTTTGAGTTTAGTAGAATAGGCTCTGATTGAAGCAGCAATGCAGCAACGTTAGAAAACTGCAAATTACAAGCATTCTAAGCATGCTGCAAATGTTCAGCCCAAATGTTGTGCAACATCGTTAGACATCTAATAATGACAGAGACAGCATGAATCTGGTGCTGAAAAGCGAAAGCAAAAGAAGCAGAAAGAAGACGCCCGTGCATCCCTGGCCGGTAAGTCCGTTTAGGCTAACGTTAATTGTTTTGCTAACTTAACGTTCAATGATGTTGCTCAATTTAGGCTCGGTTGGTTGCAATATGAAACAATCTGGATTTTAAAATGAATGTGGCATGTTTGCAAGTAGTTGACAATTGTCACTGTAGTTTGTAGATATCGTTTTTTTTTTTTTTTTTTTTGGGGGGGGGGTGGCGGGGGCGGGGGTGGGGCCTCCCTGACCAGTTAAGCTTAGGGCCTCCAAAACCTTAGCAGTGGCCCTGCTCAAATAGCCTGTTTTATAACCCTACATAGTGCAATACCACGCATTTCAGGTATGTCATGATGTGACCCTGTGTAGCCGAGGTAGGTTTGACCACTCACAGGTCTTGGACCCACCACCCTGTCAACTCCAATAAAATCACGGCATGGGAGTTGAACGCTCTAACCACTGAGCTGAAAATCCCAGGCTTCCAACTCAGCAGTTAGAGGCCTTCTTAAGGTTAGGCTCGGGTTGTGAGGATTTACCATGTGTTGCCACCAGCTAGCCAGCATCCGTTACACTCATCCCTCTAAATCCTCACTCTCATCCAGGTCATGGAACCAATCAATGTAGCCAAGGTCGGTTCAACCACTCACAGGTCTCAAATCTGCCAACCACGGCATGTGAATTGAATGCTCTAACCACTGACCTGAAAAGCCCAGGCTTCTAACTCAGTGGTTAGAAGTGTTCTTATGCTTAGGGTTGTGCGGATTTGCCACGCACTCCCTCCAAAAGCCCAGGCTACTTGGCATCCATTACACCTGTTTATTGCTGTTGTCATTAATATTAATGGTAGTCAATAAAAGTAATTCAGTTTTGTAACAGCAGTTGAACCAGACATTGCAAAAACTTAAAGACAATAAAGCAATATCGCGTCATCCACAATTTTAAGCTATTCATTATCCGAATCGAAGAAGTAATTACTGAAGATTCTGAAGATTTAACCTCTATGGTATTGTCACAGCCCACCCCCTTCTCTCACAACTTGTTTAGATGTAGCCTATCTTCAACTCGCCCCTAGCCTGGATATCACGCAAGCCAAATAATCACAAGTGATATTTAGTCTGGAGACCCACCTATTGCTTTTCTTGTGGAAGCGTCGTTTAGGATTGTCGAGAACCGTTCATTAGGCGCTACGAACGTCGTAGCTCAGAGCCAATACCAGAGCCACTGGGTGACGTAAAATACAATCGAGCGCCGTGCTAGTCCCATTTTGTTCTGTGATTGGATACCTAAAGCAGGCGAGAAAATCGGCCATGGCCACCATGCTGCTTTGCAGAGTGAAATGAAATGGAGCGCGCAAAGGAGCATGGGTACACCCAGGCTAGCTCGCCAATAAAAGGACGGTGGCCACTCCCTGAACGTGTTAATAAATATTCCATGGTATCTTTTTAGGACGCCCTTGGTACTTGCAAGAAAGAAAAAAAAAAAGTGGCTGCTCATGATGCCGTCCTGGGCAATGGCATCCTTCCATCACATAAGAAACTGCCCCTGATTTCCATATTTTCCTTCTCTATCGCACGCACACACGCACATACACACACACACACACACACATGCACACACACACTCTTTCTCTCACACTTAACATACAATTTGTTCATATTTGAGGAACAAAAACACAACAGTTTTACTCTATTGTACTACCATGTATTGAATCTTGAAACCTCAAATTCTCAATTTCCAACATCTTTTTGTTTTCATTTCGTTTAATTTTCCACAGCGAATTTGCACTGCCCTTGATGTCTAAACATTTAGACTCATAGATATAACTAAATTACAATGACTCAAAATGTATCCCTGATATGAAAAATGTTGTTTGTGTGACATAAGTGAAATAACACCATGCAATGTAGAACTCTCGTTTTCTGCACTGTCACTCTCAGCAGCATTGCCAAGAGGAAAGTAAGCTTATCTGCAGGTATGGCAGGCATTTGGGCTTTCCTGATGCTGGTTAATATTTCCTTATTGAACTTGGATGTCCTAAGAGCCTAAGAGAGCAAATATTTCCTTGTGTGTGAACACTTTTGTAATGTTATTTGGTACATTAAGTTGCAGTACAGATGACAGGCAAGTATTCACAAGGCCCTTGCATCAAAGAGGCTTGTGGGTAATCCAGACCATAAAAGCAAGACTATGGAATTCTGATTATAATGGATTAGCTACCTAAAAGGCTTATTGGTTTTTCTCCTTATATTTTTGGCAGTTTACCCCTCTCTTAGAACGGCACTGTTCATATACTGGATGTCTGGTGGGACTTTATCCTTCATATAACTACATGCCACGGAGATTTTTGTTTCACACTGTACAAGTCTGTCAACAGAGGGTGTGTGACGTAGGGGGAGTCAATCTGATTGGCTGACGGATGCGTTTCTGCCTGAAAAGTTGAACGTTGGAACGAACAGACCCAAAATGCATATCAAGAGAACTCAATAAAAAGTCAATGAGATCCGTCGACGGACTTTAACAGTGTAAAACCAGCAAATCAGGGACAACTAGAGCCCAGGGCCCAATTGCAGCCACTTGTTCTCCTTTAAACAGCCTACCATTAAAGGAGGAATGCTCTCTTTGGAAGTGAGCAGACACATTCTATAAATCATTCGAAATCTGTCCTCTCTTGTCTTTCCAATGAAGAAAAATGACATTTGATCTGCATGTGTTTCATTTCAATGTTTATATCATTGTGAACAGACCCACAAAACTACGGCCCAAAGCCCAAATGCAGCCAGTTGCTCTCCTTTAACTGGCCTACCATTAAAGGAGAAATGCTCTGTAAATCAATCTAGTCCTGTTGTTCAAGGTCACCGAATACTCTTGGTAGGAAAAAGAATGAGAACATTTGATGCAACATAGAATAATGATCTGAGGAGCACAGATAATTTCACTTCAGATAATTCACTTCAGATCATTTCAATCTTCCTGTGCCCCTTTCAGATAACATTAGCTGCCAGTTTGCCACTATGGTCTATTTTGTATCAAATTTTCTGGTTCCTTTTCCTCCAGAGAGCACATGGGGACCTCAGACAGGAGGGTTATTGCTTGAGCCAAGAAACATTATAGTTTTGTCACAGTCGCTGTGATTTTTTAACAGCATGAGCATGGCTACATGCCTCAGTTGCTCTTTCACTTGGTGCTGACAACTGAAAACTGGTGCCATTAATTTTGCATTGGTAGCTTATATTTTTCAGTATGTAGCCAGCAAACAGATGGGTCTAGCCACCCCTGGTCTATGGGACCAAAGTACTGTATTGTGTGATAAAAACGATTCCTAAAATAACGGATAAAAATTGCATAGTGTTGCTTTAAAAAGCATCCATCGTAGACCAAACCCTAGGTCCAGTGCCCTGCTCGAAAGCTCAGTGTTAGTAGCGTGGATGCCCAGATTTCTAATGTCTGTGGTGTACTTACGAGTGAGTGCATTTGATGTGCCCCAAGTGTGTGACAATATTAACACCATCTTTGCGGCCCGCGCATTGCATATGCATACCTTGATTCTGTAACTGTGGCCACAAATGTTGTGCACCCTGAGCACTAATTCCTGTGTGTACAGTAGCTAAAATAGCTGACTAATTTGTAATGTAATGTAAACCTTGTTGTGTACCAAAATTTTCTAGTGAGCATATCTGTTTATTATGGTCATTAACTGAATAGAAATAGCTAGTTAGTTATGGTAGAAATATATTAACTGAACTATAGTATGTTGCTGTGCTATGGCACAGGACCCGAATGTTTGTCTAGACAGCTAGGGAAAAAAGTATGCCTGATTTAGTTTACTGTTGCCTTAACACTCTTGGACTATGGATTGCATCCTTCTACACTTTACCCTTCATGGTCAACCTGGTCTCACAAAGGGTAAAGTGTAGTCACCACGATAATAAATCCATTCAGGGGTGCTGCCATTATGATTTCGGCCTTTTTTTTCGTGTAAGGACAACGCTTCCCTTCCCTATTCATTTTAATGCCTGAGGCATACAGCAAATCCAGCACTGTTAAGCTGTGAGATCAGGTTGTCATTGTACACAATTAGATTTCATCCCTTGTATTTCTGATATGCACATGTGTGTGTGTATGCCATGTGGACAGTAGAATAAGTCGTCTGTGTGTCTATGTGTATGTATGTTGTATAAGATACTCGTCACCTTAATTTCCTTCTGGAAAAGTGGTCTCTACGTACTGTACAATACTCCACCAGAAATTGTTGTTGGTGAAACAATGGTAACAAATATTTCACAGCACATTGGCTACAGCAGTAACAAAGACATTAGGCTACAATATGCTCAGAAATGGATAAAAACCTTAGCAAAAACTCCTTATAGGAGAAAAGATTTCAGAATTTTAGAAATGTAACAAACAAAGTTCCTTCTATAAAAGGTAAATTTGTGACAATCTTGCCTTTTAAAATTGAAATGATATTCTGTTATTCCATTTCTTTTTGTTATCAAAATTCTGTAACCACCCATGTTTGCCTTGTGAACAAAGGAGCGGTTCACACTGATGATGTACAAGTAGCTGACAATTGATGCGCTGAGAAAATAACAGCACAATCTCATTGTTACTGTGTATTGTGGGGAACTGCATCGCACGCGGCCACAGTGTGCATAGTACCGCATTTGAGTTCAAAAGCACACATGAACCTGGGACAACCACACCACCTCACTTTATCAAAGATTTAAAAGACTGAAATAAAACCTAGATACATGAGTAACATATTTCCAAAGTCAAACAAATCCTACATACATGATAAAGCAATATCAAACAATTCCAGCTAAAGAGCTAAAAAAAATGTATTAATCATATTATTACTGTAAACATTATTTCTTTTGTTCACAAAACAAGTGAAGACAATGTTCAATGTTTATTTTCTATGTGTGGTCCTCTTCAACCTTATGACATCACTGATATGTATAAACAATTAAGCTATGATATGACTACAACTGAAAGAAACATATGTGAAAAGATTCAACTAATTACTCCATGTTTAAAAGCCCATGGTGTGATATTAGGCCACCAAATATGTACTTACCGTGCAGGGAACAGTACTTTTTTGTGTCATTTCATATGAAAAGGTCCTTCACTTTCCTCCACGCTGACACTGCCACACAACTTCAACATCAGCTTCACTGTGAAGAACTATGAAGAGAGAAAAAAACTTGTCAGACCTGTTTGGAATTATTTTCTTTTTTCCTGGTTCTATAGAAGGATGTGTGCCATTGTTTCAGCCAAGGCATATCTGAAACTTTATCAGGCAGGCACATACCAGTGGCAGATAGCTCTTACCGCAGTGCTGTCTCAAGACGCTTTTGTCAGATGGAAGGTCATGGGTTTATCCTCCTCCTGAGTGTCAAACTAAGAGTGCTGACACACTTAACCCACTGGTGAAGCTTGAAATATGCTCACGGAAGAAGAGGTCCCTGTCAACAACCCTCATCCAAAGTGCGAACCCTCAACACCTTACTTGAGGATTTGACATGAGCCCGTCAAACATGGGATGACATACTGCATCATGAACATTAATGACATTTTTATGTTGATGTTTTAATGTTAACTATTATTATTATTAATGTCATTAAATGCCATTTGGATTTTGTAAAGTAAAGCTGACACTGTTTGGGGTGCAGAGTCTGAAAAGACATTACAAAAACGGAATGACACTTAGTGTCATAAACAGTCATGGACATTATTGAAGAGTCATGTTATGTCATGTTTGACAAGATCATGTCACTCTTAGCCTACTGTATGTCAAAAGTGTAATCAAAATGACTAGATAGTTACAGTTTTTTTTTTTTTTTTTTAATCAATTTTCGAGCATAGAGTAGATCCACATGATCCACATGGGGTCCTCAGATTTGCCACAGAGACCTACACTTTAGCTCTTCTCGACAGCATTATATGTAACTGGGTGTACATGAGCTAAAAGAAACATTTTACAATAATTATGATTCTTGATTAAACCTAGTTTGTAACTTTGATATGAGTTAGCATTCAAGGGGTACTGTTTGTCCATCAAGCAATTTGAGGTCATCCATAAAACTTTTTGGTAACACTTTATATTAGCA
The DNA here is from genome assembly GCA_027497455.2 of Sardinella longiceps. Taxonomy (NCBI): domain Eukaryota; kingdom Metazoa; phylum Chordata; class Actinopteri; order Clupeiformes; family Clupeidae; genus Sardinella; species Sardinella longiceps. The sequence goes on from JAODXP020000025.1 coordinate 29,182,028, forward strand.
CACACATCATCGCCATTAACTAGCTACTTATTAACTTGGGAAATCATAACATTCTAGCCATCTGTTAGTCATTACAAATCACTTATTAATACCTTATTATTCATGATCTTTATTCCATCGCCATTAACTAGCTACTTATTAACTTGGGAAATCATAACATTCTAGCCATCTGTTAGTCATTACAAATCACTTATTAATAGGCCTACCTTATTATTCATGATCTTTATTCTATAGTAGTGCATAAACCAGGACTTTTTCCAGCATTACCAGGGTAAAATAAAATGATAATTAAAAAAAAAAAAACATAATCAGGACTTATTTGGAAACTAAGAATAGTAACAATGAATAGAACATCTTTTCTAAGAATTATTGAAGAAGACAGCTCCTGTAATCCTGCCTAATAAGCTGCAAACTAACCAAAACATATTAACAATCATAATTCATATACTACTACACAGGGGCGCCGCTAGGAGGGGGAAAGAGGGGGATGATTCTAAGGGCCCAGCACTGACAGGGGGGCCCAGAGAAAATTTTAATATTAAAATCAATATTTGAGGGGCCCAAAAACATTTTTGTCATAGGGCCCAAAATTGCTAGCAGCGCCCCTGCTACTACATATGCTACAACAACTAACTTACTAAATGCAAATAAACAGGAATTATAAATTAACAGGCCTACTTTCTCAGTAATTTCTTAGTTAGCCCTGTAGTCTGTTATGGGTGGAATACTGTGACATGATATTTGTAATGATTAACAAAAGGCTTAGTGCTTTTAATTCACATGTTAAAGGATTTATCCGGAGTGAATCAACACGCAGCCCTGCGGTTTTACAGTGTTAAATGCTCTTTATAGCCACAGGAATGACCGAATTTCAGTAGTTCACCCAATTAGATTGCTTGATAGTGAGTGCTATAAGTTATGAGTGTTATAAGTTATGTCTAGATATGAGTATGTTTGGCCTGGCAGCTAGCCATGGTCCTAGGATGCCATTAGCGGAGATCACGTTCGAGTGATGTCCGTTGGCATGCCCCTATTGATAAGGGGGAATCGTCTTGTTTTACTAATGAAATGGAGGAGATGGGGGAGGAAGAGGGAAGCTTGAAATGCTGGGACGAGATAGCGAAATGGCAGCTAACGATAACAGAAGCGGGCATATTATAAAAATATCTAAACAAAACTTCATCGATTTGGTTTCATTTCGACATGCCTCATTCTGGTAGCGTTAGCTGCCATTTTGCCATCTGGGTCTGCGTGGCATGAAATGCAGTCATTGTGGACCGGTGGCTATTAATTAGCACTTAGCACTGTAAAACAGCAGGGCTACGTGTGTCACTCCGGATTATTGCTTTAATGAGCAGCTACGGATAAGTGTATGCCAATGTAAGGTGTTTCCTAATTTACTTTTATTTCCATTTCCTTGTTTTATACAGTATTTATAACCCTTTTTACTATGTACTGTATTTAATCTGCTCCAACTTTTTGACATTTCAAACTTCTGCTGCTGGTCAGATAATAGTTTGGTGGGCAAGCCATGTTAACCCGTAGGTCACCTGTTGACCTGTTCACCAAAGAGAAATGTTTTGATATATCATTAGTGAGTATGAAAAAAGATCAGAATAATATTGTGTTGTTGGTTGTGTTTAATCAGACAATCTAATTGCAAGAGTTCATCAGATGTATATTTTAGTGTTTAGTGAGTTTTGAGACTAAAAACATATTCAACATATTCTATAACTCCTGATAAGATTGTCATCTCTGCATACCATGGTATCAGTTACAGGGACCAGATTTCAGTCTCTTTCCTTGTCTGGTTGAAAGTATTGAAAGTATTTGTTAACACGTTTGCTATAAGTGTTTTCCTCATTTAAAAAAAAAAAATCTTACGGCAAAATAGGACGTTAGGATCTCATAATCTTAATATTCCTATAATGATCTTAAGCTTATTTGACGGATAAACATTACCGATGACACTTTGCGGATAAGAGTAACACTTCGATTCATCAATAAATCTCATGTATGATTGCATTCATGATTCATTCATGATTCATGCATGACTTCATCGCTGAATATCTAATGACTCATCAGGTATTAGCATGAACACATCGTTTATCATTGAATGACCTCCATGCTGCAATAGCAGATGACTAACTGGGTACATGATCATGAGTCATGACTGAATTACGCATGATCATGATGTCTTGAATCTGATACAGTATGAATGATGACTGATTAGCCTACTTTGGACCTAGTTCCTGCATATGCAATCGCTTACGTCAACTAAATTCTGCCGGTCTAACTATGTCATACACTCTAGTTGAGGGGGCACAAACATGATGGATTCATCATGACCATGCTGATAATCATGACTCATGCTAATTAATCATGACTCATGATGATGTACCCAGAGTAACTAATACTTAAGATCATGTGCTATTTCAGCAGGAGGTCATTAATGACAAACAATGAATTCATGTTAACTCCTGATAACTCATTAGACTTTCAGAGATGAAGTAATGCATGAATCATGAATTTATCATGAATGATTTCATGCATGAATTCATGATGATTCATGTACCCTTACCACAAAGTGTTACCAATATAGGCTAGCTGTCTTTCTGGAGAGCTTCATGAGAAAAAAAAGTAACAGAGTCTCTCCCCTTCCTGATGTTACAGTTATTGCTAAAGAAGAAAACAAAAGAAAATAAAACAGTGAGTTAGGAACTGAAGCAAATCAGGTGCGTCACCGCTTCTCTGCCTTAGGTAAGTAGCAAGAGAGCTCTAAGAGAATGTGCGCAATGCACTGCACAAACATGTCCTGCACACCGCCCTCCACAATTATTGCCACCCCTAGTAAAACCACCCAATAACAGGAAGCAAAAATCATTTTTCAGAATTTATCTTAGTCTCTGACAATAATAAGGAGAAAATGAATCCTACCAGGGATACAGAGGATAAGGATAACTAGAATATCTGATAAGATTCCTATGCCCTATTCAATTCCACCAATTTTTGCCAATTGTGTTTTTGGTGATTTCAACCTAAAGTGTTAAAGCGGCAGTGTGTGGGGCATGTCATTGCACTGATATATTGAACCATTGAAAGACTGTACAATTTATATTTTTAAAAACATTATTACTGTACACTTCTGTGGTAGTGAGTAGAGGGCTCTCACACATACAGTACATAAAAGCATCTCAAAGTTTGCCAGTGTACAAAGAGATTGTGAAGACTCTGAATGCCAATAAACCCGGTTAACGTGATTGTGCTAACGACTGTAACTAGTACCATGCGAAAGTAGTTTTTCTCCGGCATTTTTCCAGTAATGACTAAAGTGAGCTTTGCTGCAAATTTGTGAATATAGCAAATGCAGCTTAGTTACAGTTTGGAAAATGAAAGAACACAATTTACATTATTTAAGAACAGAATTTATATCTAAATTGAATCTGAGGGGTAATTTAATGGGCCATACCCCTCTACAGTTACAACAGCTTGCGTATCAAACCTGTTTTGAACGCTATCACAAACTTTTCCAAATGACTGCCATTTTGTTCATCCAAGCAGACAATAATCTAGTCTATGATTTTGTGTCAGTTGCGATAATGACCTGGTTTACATGATGCCTCTTCGATCTTTGATCTATGATATTCCACTTCACTGAGGTGGAATGAACAGACAAAAAATCACTCCGCTCATACTGTAGAAGAATCACTGCTTAGAAAGACCTACACCTCACACAGGTCTATCCAGACTCATCTCATCTATTGCTCCACACTGGTGGAATAACCTTCCAAAGACTACCAGAGCAACAGACACTCTCTCTACTTTCAAAAAAATCTTGAAGACCCAGCTCTTCTGAGCAGGGGTCTAGCACCAAATTCTGGGCCCAGTTCACAAGCAGTGGCCATGGGCCCCCCTCACCGCCTGTAATACAATTCCAGACTCCTCAAGAGCCCTCGTAAGTCAGTCCCCCTTTCCCCCCCACTACGTCGCCCCTGCTTCAGAGAGTACCTCTTGGCCAGTCCCTTCTACGACTGTAACAGGAATACACTACTAACTATATGCACTTACAAGGTCACACTCACACATTTGCACTTTTTAACTCTTTCACGCGTTAACTCCTGTTCGTGCAGCAAATCACACTCCTCGTAAGGTATTTACTCAATATCATATTGCGTTGTGGCTTAATGTTAAAAAGTCACTAATTGAATAACATAAATAAATGCAAAAGGCAGATCAAAATGATTCTGTATCTATAGGACAGATCTACATGAAAATGGCATCAAAACTCGAAACAAATCACACAGTAAATCTACTCCCATTACATAAGGGATAAAAACCTGTTTCTGATTAGATCTCAAGCAAACAAACTGAAGTGGAAATAGACTTAGTGCCCATGTTCACTGGGTCAAACACCTTCATGGCACTCACAGACTTCTATTTATGCCTTCAGCTGACTTTTATCCAAAGCGAGTTACATTATCATTATCAATATTACGTAATCAATTAGGTCTACCCTAGAGTTAAGTGTGTTGAGTTATGTTCTTATAAATATATTATTTGTATAATTTTGTGATTTACTGATTTACATTTTTTTTAATATGTTACTGCTTAGACTATACATGATATATTGAACAAGTTTTAGCAGGTGCATGTATTATAGACTGAAATGTTTCCATGGAATTCTTTTGACTTCTCATTTGACCTGTTCTGAATCAGTAACTTGCATTGGCCTACGTAGCCAGAAATGTATTTTTATACGTTTTATGTACCAGTACTGTGATGCTTTAATACATATGCTAATACATTCTTCTTCTTGAGAGTGATGAAACATTCTAATAGCATGGGCAGAGGAGAAACCTATCTACCTAGCTGTTATACACCATTGGTTGTAGTTTGACTCACAGTTTCCAGGTGCATCTTCCAGCTCAGCCAGGTTCCTAACCACTAAGCTACCAGCTTGATACTAAATCTTACAATAGTACATCTTGAGTTGTCTAACAGTAACAGCAATAATGGTTGTATTTCTCAGTGATGTGCCAAAGTACAGTAAGTACAGATAAAAAAAAAACAATCTTCAGTGTACTTAAGTACTTGTAGAAGTACACCAAAAAAACTGTCAGCTGATTATAACTGAATGGGGCGTAGTAGAAAATTTAAGATGAAAATGAGTTTCTATGCCCTGTTAGTGTTAGCTGCTGACTCACCATTCTGTCTACAACGTTCAAAATGTTCTCATCCTTCTTAGGGCACTTTTAATTACAGGGTTATTAATTGATTTACACAATATTTCTCCTTTAATGAAGAATTTGTTTGCACCTGTTCCACTTAATTCTATTTCATCTGATACTTGTAACTGATGTTATGTGGTGGAGTAAAAGTAGCCTATACAATTAGCTTAGGAAATGTGTTGAAGAAAAAGTAAAATTTGACAAATTTTTAACAACTCAAGTAAAGTATACAGTAGACAGTACACTCCCAAAATGTTTGCTTAGTAACTATACACCACTGTTTCTTGGTGATTCCATTACAGGATCAACACCATCACAGGGTGGTTCCCTGGCTTTCAAGAGAAGAAGCAAAATCATCATAGCGGTCAAGACATACCAGCAGGGCGTCTTCCTGGTACAGGATCAGACATACCAAACAGGTTATATTGAGCATTGAATTTCTACTTCTCTGCTTTGTCCTTTCATTATGCTACATCTCTTCCTCAGTCTTACTCTTTCCAGGTCAAACTAAGAGCATACAACCGAATTCCAAAAAAGTTGGGACACTTTACAAATTGTGAATAAAAAGAGAATGCAGTGATGTGGAAGTTTCAAATTTCAATATTTTACTCAAAATACAACATTGACGACATATCAAATGTTGAAACTGATGAAATGTATCATTTTAAGGGGAAAATAAGTTGATTTTCAATTTCATGGCATCTACACATGCCAAAATAGTTGGGACAAGGCCACATTTACCACTGTGTGGCATCCACTCTTCCTTTTAAAACAGTCTGCAAATGTCTGGGGACTGTGGAGAGAGGTTGTGGAGAGAATGTCATCCCATTCTTGCCTAATACAGGCTTCTAGTTGCTCAACTGTCTTAGGTCTTCTTTGTCATGTATTCCTATGTATGATGCACCAAAAGTTTTCTATGGGTGAAAGATCTGGACTGCAGACTTGATGGTGCCTTTCCAGATGCGTAAGCTGGCCATGCCACACACACTCATGCATCTCCATACCATCAGAGATGCAGCCTTCTGAAATGAGCGCTAACAATAAGCAATAACAACTTGGGTTGTCCTTGTCCGGATGGTATGGCATCCCAGTTTTCTGAAAAGAACTTTGAATTTTGATTCGTCTGACCACAGAACAGTTTTCCACTTTCTCACAGTCCATTTTAAATGAGCCTTGGCCCAGAGAAAACGCCTGTGATTCTGGATCATGTTTAGGAATTGCTTCTTTTTTGACCTATAGAGTTTTAGCTGGCTATGGCGAATGACACAGTGGATTGTGTTCACTGACAATGTTTTCTGGAAGTAGTCCTAAGGCCAGTTTGTGATATCCATTACTTTAGCATTCCTGTATGTGATGCAGTGCCATCTAAGGACCCAATGATCATGGGCATCCAGTATGGTTTTCCGGCCTTGACCCTTATGCACAGAGATTGTTCCAGATTCTCTGAATGTTTGGATGATGAGATGCACTGTAGATGATTATACCTTCAAACTCTTTGCAATTTTTGTCTGAGAAACTCCTTTGTGATCTCGGACCACTACTTTTTGCCACAGCATTTGGGGAACTGGTGATCCTCTGCCCATCTTGACTTCTGAGAGTCAATGCCACTCTCGGAGGCTCTTTTCATACCAAATCATGTTGCCAATTGACCAAATAAGTTGCAAATGGGTCATCAAGCTGTCCCTTATCTGAAAATTTTACTTTTCTAGCCTCTTATTGCTACCCGTCCCAACTATTTTGGGATGTGTAGCTCTCATAAAATCCAAAATGAGCCAATATTCGGCATAACATTTCAAAATGTCTCACTTTCAACATTTGCCATGTTATCTATATTCTATTGTGAACAATATATAGGTTTATGAGATTTGAGAATTATTGGATTCTGTTTTTATTGACAATTTATGCAGTGTCCCAACTTTTTTGGAATTCGGTTGTACTTATAATCGCTAATATGACAACAAAGGTGCTGAACTGAACTCTCTTTTCAAAGTGGACAATTTTGTGAGAGAAACAGATCTTCATAGAGGTTCAGTAGAGGTTTAAATAAATTGGGGTATGCATGTAGACATGAAAGAAATTTTGGTCAAACAATTAAACTATAAACAGTGATGGTAGCTGAATTTTCATCTTTTTTCAATATAATAAGTTAAATTATGTCTGGTGGAGTTTCTCAGCCAGTGTGGATACTGTGCATAACAACATAACAGACATAAGAAACAATGGAAAGCACCAACAGTCATCAAACAGCCATGGTCTCATTGTAAAAATAGTTAAAAAACCTCAGACACATTGTCTGTCTGTCTCTCTCTCACACACACACACACACACACACACACACACACACACACACACACACACACACACGCAGAGAGAGAGAGAGAGAGAGAGTGAGTGGTTAAATGTTAGCAGGAGCATGTCAAAACCACATGCCTTAGATGTTCCTTGTGGTGTAAATTCCTTGCTACAGGTGATGACACATTGGACAATTTCCCCCCCACACAAACACAATAATGATATAGCCATGGCTGAATGTCAGCAAGTCTTTAACAAAAAACAAGAAACACTGCACTCTCCCGTTCTTTTTTGGGGTGCGTAATCAAAGAGGAGGATAGGCCTATAGTAAAGTTGCGCAGATGATCGCACTCCAGTTATTTACAAGTCTTCTTTTATTCTTGAATCTTGTTCACATTTCAGCAAGGACAAACAAACAGACGTTTCGGCTACTGCCTTTGTCATGACTGTTTGTCCTTGCTGAAATGTGAACAAGAATAAAAGACTTGCGCATGTCAGCAAGTACCAAACTCATTTCTTGAAAGGAAAGTCCTAATCCTAATAGTCCTAGTCCTAATAGTCCTAACAATTTTCAAAAAGTTGTCACTTTTGTAATAAAGACATGTTAAAAGGAGTGCATTGGTCCGAGAAAACTTTTTCTCCCCCCCCCTTTTTTTTAAACTCACCTAACCTTCAACCAAAGAACACCCTAACAAAGGAAGATTAAAACAAAATGGATTAAGAGCACGCCACTATCTACAAATCAAAAGGCCTAACACTTTAACTGAGTGAGAAGTCCAGTAAAAGAGGCAATGTGTGCGCCTGTTTGTATGAATAATTTCTTGTGGGATAATTACCAACACCATTGGTAAAAATGAGTGAAAAACCAGTCAAAAAAAATTGTTTGCTGGCAATTAAGCTAATTAAAACATTGAGATGCTGAAGAAAAGCTTATTCTAGAAGGGAAGCATGATTATTCTGAGAAAGAATAAAAACAGCCTCATTGTTAGTGTTACAGAAACTATAAGAGTATGCAATAAAATAATTAGAGACTATGCCCCTTTACACAATCAATCCACATCTTCTAAATTCTTATATCTTTGCTTGTACATTCTCTACTATAGCTTATCTCACTGGTTTTCTATGCAGTTCAGATCAGGGGAATGAGATAACCATGGTAAATGATTTTGTGTTAAGTAAACCATTTTGAGTTGGGCTGAATGTGCTGACAAACTGGATGATCCAGTCATGACACACTTATAGGGCCCTATTTTCAAGTTCAGTATAGCGCAATCTCAACAGCATGAAGCAAAACAAATTACTATGACGGGTGTTCCTGTGAAATTCTGGTGTTTTCACGCCATTCCACCCAGCTCATAATACAAATTGACGTATTAAAGGTGGGGTATGTGATCAGGAAAAATGGTTTGAGAACACTAGGCATTTGAAAATATACAATTCAGAGGTCCAATCCCCTGTCTTCAGATTTCCCATGAAGCCACACCTTCAGAGTATAGGAACGAATGGGGAGGGACAAACATTGGGTTTGACAGGTTTATCACCATCCAATCATTTTTGCTGGTTCCTTAAAATGATTGGATGTTGTTTTTCTTGTCCTGCTCATTCCACAGGTGAATAACAAATTTCATTTTTGTGTTTGAGGATTTAATTCATTGTTTGCAATCAATATGTGAATGTCATTTTAAGCAATAATAAAAAATGCTCCAGGAAACCATCACATACCCCAACTTTAATTAACATTGAGGCCTTTGTTATTTTGCATGAATGATCACTGCATGTCCCCTTGTGTTATGCACATATAATAAGCAGGAGTATTGAGTAATGTGCCACTGATTTCCAACCAGGTTTCTCCTAATCAGAAATGCAATGTCATTCATCTCTGATGGTCTCTTTCAAATTACCACTATGTAAGATTTGCGCCAGATCACACCTCTTCTTTCAGCTGACACGCCAGTAAGGGCGCAATGTCATTTGCTATTTAGACAACGTGTATCTTTGATGGAAAAAAATTATGCTCTCACCTGAAAATAGCCTCACCTGAAGACAGCTTTCCTTATCAAGTGATCCATTAGATGTATTTTACTTACATATTTTTATTGTGCTTACACAGATCTTCAGATTCGCGCATTTTGAAAAAAACTTCACAGAGGGTGTTTTAAAAAGATACATCACAAAGCAATTCTGGTCAATCTTCTGGTTGCAGACGAGGGCGCTGTTTAGCCAATAGAACCATTTCAATAAGCCACACAAAATGTAGTAATTTAATTGGCCTTGTAATAAATTTCACTTATTTTTGTTCAATCTTGCCAGCTCCACGATGCCACACAGAAGGGAGGGGTGTTGGACTTGTGTGCCTGAGTGGAAGTATTTCTCGTCTGCTCCTATACTGTCTACAAACAATGACTAGAATTTTTGGCCAAAGTCTTTTTTTTTTCTTTTTTTTAATAACATAATTTACCCTCCACCTTACTGTATGTTGGGACAAGATAAATATGGACCAAGGTCCAAATTTGTTTAGGTTGCATTCATGGATGCAAACACAGAGTTTTTATTTTTCTACAACCTTGTTTTTCTGTGTTGCAAAATGATGGTATTTGATCATTATCATATGATATAACTCCTTTTAAACCTCAGTGAACCAGGAAGATGAGAAATATTTGAACGTTCACAGACAGACCTATATAACTTTTTTTTCATATAAATTTAATATAAAAAAGATGTTGTGTATAAATTCTATTGGTAGGGGTGCCAATAAATAATGTATTTTTGTTAAAAATCTTTTTTTTTTATTCCTTTATTTCTTCTCTGCTTCCCTTGGAGGATGATTCCCAATGCATGACTAAGACCAGTTCTGAGGAGACACTTTTTACTTCCTCATTATAGTTGTTTTTCCCCCTCACAGGTGCCAATAATCATTCAATCGTGTAACTGACGATTGCTTGTTGTGAAATCACTGGTCTCTTACTTTAAATGAATGGAACATTCATATACATTCATATACATCCCAAGTATAGAGCAGGCATCGACTAGCTATAGGGCATACAGAGCAATGCCCGGTGGGCCAATGGCCATTTTTGGGCTGGTGCGGTCATAGTTTAGTCATAATTTTCTTGATGTTCATGCAATGTGTCCAACTTTCAGTGTTATTTTAACTTGCCATGAAGTTATTAAATATGATCACGGTGGGCCGTGGTGTAGAGTGATAACTAGACTAGACTAGTCTCTGAGTGGGTATGCAACCCCCCCGCCCAGTACATGCTATATTGTAGTAGTGTTGTATTACTGGACAGGAAAAGATGATGCAGTTTCACTACATGCTTTACAATAGTGTTTATCAAGTTAAATCCTGTTTATCTTTAGTAATTATTTCTTATGAAAATGTTTTGTTATATTTAGGTGTTTTCCAAAGTCCTAGGAATAAAGATGAGCATGTAGTCTATAAAGGGCTATGTTGACGTTACCTTGCTGTCTCAACACTTGCACCAGATGAGTTTTCTCCAGACAGAGATTTTCACAGGAAGTCAGTCATCTTGTCACTGAGTAGTGTATGTGGATGAACTGATCTCCTAGGAAAGGAAAATGACATTAGAATAAGTTTCATAATCAAAACCCACCTGTTTGTCATATCCTTAGGACAATAACACCACTTTACAAACTACAAATTGTGCAACTGACTTCAAGGCACACAGGAAAGCTTTGTTTATATATTTTTTCATATAAATAAATAATAGTAATAAAACACTTAATAAAACACTTAACCGATACTTTCAAAACACAAAAAAATCAGATATCAGCAATCAAGACTACTTACATCCTGGGTCTGCTGTTGTGGAGGAAGGGAATCCCATGTTTGCTTCTTGTCTTTGTTTTCGCTGCCAGACCTTCCTGAGTTTCTTACAAATCTTTAAACAATCAACTCCCCCACATAGGTAAGTGAATGGGTTCCGTGAAGTTGCTTTGTGGGATTCTTCTTTGTTCTCCTTTCCATGTTGACACATGCAATGGCCCATTGGTTCTACTACCACCAGACCCCATAATGTAGGCCTACACTAGAAATGAAGAGGGTTGATTTTTGTTTTTACCCTTAAACTTATACCCCATATTAACATACCTCACAGTAGACTGGGTAAACTTACTGGATCACTAAAAATGGCAGGTCCAGTGTTTGCCGATATGTTATCTATATGCTTTAGCTTTAACACAAAGTATTGCAGGCCTAGTGGCCCGTTTCATATTATTAAAGTAACGTGATAATTTCATGAAATAACATGATAAATATCATGTAAAAACTATGTTATCACAATAAACTTTTCACGTGATACTGAGACCCAATATATTTTCAGTGTCATTCCATAGGCCTACTAGCCTTGATAAAGCTGTTCTTGGCAGGCCTATTATATTGCACAAAACAAATAGGATTAAAGGCTATTGTAGGCCTTAAATATGAGAATTAATTTACTTATGAAATTGTCAAAGCGGTGGCTCGAAATATGCAGAAAATAGCATATGTATATTGTATGTATACTGCGTCCTACCAGCGATATTATTAACTTCATCAGACACTCTCATGTCCAGGCGTCCGGTGTGCGCGCATGCGTAAAATTCGTTTCATTGAATGACTGGACAACATCTCCACCCCGTGGCCTCATAATGCAATGCTTCCTGAAAAAGTTGATACTTTCGAAATAGTAGTAGTCATGAACATTACATGAACTCCCGGCGGCGCACCGACAGATCCACTTCCTCAAAACAACTGGCAAGACTGCAAGATCTTGAACTCTTGCCATTATGCGAAAGCGCCCTGATCGACATGAAAAATCAAATGCAGCCCACCAGGAAACAAGGTCTTTAAAAGCGCAAGGAAGGTAAGTCGTCAGAAAGTGAACTTAAACAGAAGGGTATTTCTGCCACACATACATAATGAGGCTAATAAGGAATGAAATAACAGTCAATTAATCTGACACATCTCTCTACCTTTCTTTCTTTTACCTCGATTTTATTTAGGCAGTTTTCAAGGTCTAAAAGATGCACTAAGGTGTTCGTGCAGATGGTGGTGGTTCTTGGTATTCTGTACTTGTGCATACCTTTTGCACTGAAACTTTTCCCTGGCATCCTGAACCTGCCAGTGCTCTCACGTATTGGTGAGTGAGTGCGTAAAAATGACATTGACTGTGCTTAAAAATAAGGCATATTTCTGCATCATGCAAATGGCTATAGCCAGGGTGGAATAACCTTGCTCTTGATCCGTGCACGTATGCGTTGTTTGCAGCAAGTACATTCCAGCCCTACCTCATGATCCATAGGAAGTAAGAGCTTGTTTTTCCGACATACTGGCGTAGTTGACCATTCACTGATGATTTTTTTTTTTTTCCCAACAGCTCCATTACCCTCCGATCCCAGTCGTCCCGCAGACTTTACCCTCAACCACACGGTTAACTTTTACCTGTCACCGGAGAAAGGCATAACTTTGGGAATATGGTAGGCCATGTCATGCTCTCAATCAGTAAGAATACTTGATAAAGCAACGTCTTCTTGCGCCACAGGCCAGTGTTGGGGTAATCGACAGCAATCGAACACACACGACCAACTGTACTTTGATCTGATGTTGGGTAATTGGCCTTTTTTCTTTGCTGCCAAGAAAGATCTGCTCTTTCCTTCAGTATTGCTTGTTGCAGTTGAAGCCCTGATTTATGGCTTTAAAACGTCCCTGTGAAATGCATAATGATCTCATTTTTTAGCAGACTGCTTTTCTAAATAAAGGTAAAACATAATTTACAACAGACCTAAATCTTACAATAGAAATGGGATATATTATATCCAACTCCCTTCTTCCTAGCTTAATATTGTAAGTAAAGGGACATCACACTACTTTTCCCCACTGTTTGAGATCCTTTTTATCATACAATTTATCCTGGTACAATCTCCAAATTAATTAGGATAACATCATAAAAAGGGTGGATAAATAGGCCTGTGCAAAAGCAGCGCCATCCAGGATAGGCACAGTACAGTTCTGGGTGGGGGAACCTAGCCTGACATAGCCCCCCCATAATACGAATGTCCATCCGTATCCATGGTCTGGGGACGGTCTTCTGGGGCATGTTTACATCGGTAAAGAGACAACTGGCCAATAAGCAAAGCTGATTAGACAAGCTGTCCAATCGTTTCACACCAGAACTGAATGCCCTCCCCCCCCCGCCCTATAATCGTGTCAGGTTAAAGAACCTCCAGACCATGAATACGGATGAACATCAGTATTATGGTCGAGCTATGTCAGGTTAGGGGGAACCTAGTTAAAGCATTACATTCAAACTTTTTTTTTGCTATCAGACATCATTAGCATGCTCTAGCAGTTGCAGCAAAATGTTTTGAAGTTTTTTTATGCTTTATATGTAGCTAGTTTACTAGTTGTACAGCAAAAAGTCCTGGTGTTCCTTTATATTTCATTCTGTAATTTTTGGTTTTATGTCTAATGAATAGGCACACAGTTCCAGACGACCTTTGGCAAGAAGCACAGGGGAAAGATCTGGGATGGTACGAACAGACCTTAGGAAAGGGAGCGCCAGTATTCATGTATCTGCATGGTAATGCAGGTACAAGGTGCTGCACTGAGTCGTGAGTGTCCTGGTTTCTGAATTCAAGCATCCAAAAGAGTTCTGAAATAGCCTAGAAATCTAGAAGTACCCTAGGTAGCAAACGGTTTTGTTAAATACGTTAGTTTTTTGTTGCACGCCTGCCCTCTTTAGGTATATCTTTGGTAACTGGACAGTCATGGAAACTTTTCCTAATGTTCTACTTCTAACGTTAGGTGCTGGTTGCATGTATGATTCCCAGAATGTTCTCTAAACATTATCTTTTCCACAACCTTTAGGCAAACTTTATAGAACTTTCTCTTTAGTTGCATTAACAATCTCCAGCACAGAACTACTGAAAACCTGATAATACTTGAAAGTCAGTTGCCATGACAATTCCATACATAAAAGTCTACTTTGTATGTGCTTGTCTCCTGTGTCATCTTTCTCGGGAGCAGAGGCGCCAAACACAGAATTGGAGTTGTGAAGGTGAGTTTATCTCGACAATATTGTTCTAAACATGATTTATATAGGCTACGCTTAAGATGTCTGTAATATGTTATGTTCTTGCAGATTTTGAGTGCCCTTGGCTTCCATGTAATTTCACTGGACTACAGAGGTCAGTGCTATGTCAATGTACTTGCTTTTTTCATAGGCTGTTACTTTCAAAAGAGAGAGAAAAAAACATTCTAGAAACAGGTTGTGGTTGTTTGTATGTAAGGTTTCATGCATCTCTCCTCACCCTCCTGGTCTGACACCCTCATAGGTTTTGGAGATTCCTCAGGTGAACCCACTGAATCAGGCCTGACCACTGACGTCCTCCATGTGTACCAGTGGGTAAAAGCACATAGTGGAAACAGCCTGGTTGTATTCTGGGGACATTCACTAGGCACAGGGTGAGTAGCCTAATGAAATTTGGAATATACACTTTACAAAACATGTTAGACTGGACTGGAGTGACTGAGTAATAACTTGTGTTCTGCTCATTTTTTTCTTCTGTTTTGTGAAAAAGGGAATCACTTGCACAGAGATTTCACAGTAATTGTCAATCCACTCCACTCCACTAGTGTTTGAGGCAGTTAAAATGTCAAGGTTATTATAGACAATGTATTTCTCTCAAACATGACTGTATTATTCTTCCCACAGAGTTGCCACTAACACTGCAGTGAAACTACAAGAACAAGGTAAAGTCTATGTAATATTAGCAGAGATAAAAATGTAAGATAATCACAGCGACAGTGCAGATATGATTGTTTTAAGAAAGTCATACGAAGCTCAATGACAATTCAAAAAGAATAATAGAAAAGGCATTTTCCCACTTAGGCCTACTGTGTGTAGTTGAAACCGACATTCTTGTTTAGACATCCCGTGCAATATAATAGTTATGTGTATAACACACTTGATTCAACCTCCTTTTTTTTCAATTTACAAAGTACACTGAAGCATCATTTAGTGTGGTGCCATTTAAGTGGGACTGTAAATAAATTAAATAAATATCACGGCAATACATTTACCTGTTTGTTAAAATATAATAATGACACTTTTCACAGGGACCCCTATTGATGGGGTCATTCTAGAGGGCGCTTTCTCAAGAGTACCTGCACAGCAAGGGGGGATGCACCATCCATTTGCATGGGTGTGTACTCTGTGTGTACTTGTGTCTGTCACTTTATGAGGAAAACTACCAATTCTATCCTTTCACATGGCCTCGAAACTTGTATTTGAAAGTGTATTTTAGCCCTGGGCCTGGACTGAGAATGATGTTTTTTAATGTTCTATGTACAGCATGCTATGAAATCTGTCAAGGTTTTGGTACTGTAGGCTAGGAAATTCCTAATCTTATTTTACCTCCTATCTGAGGATAGTGACAGGGCTTTGAACCAGAATTTTTTGCCAATTGGTTCGTTCCGAACAGAAACAGTATTTTAGCGTTGCTGGTTTTGGTTCCCACCCTTAAATTGATGTTCCCGAACCGGTTAGAACAAAAGAAAAATAGTTCCTGAATCAGTTAATATTGTTCCATGTCAGCTGTGGGAAATTGGCAACCTCAGTTTGGCTGCTCTCTCCATGTTTTCATTGAATGACAGGAGGTGACCCTCACTATTTAATTGAAGACACAAACCTTCTCAGGAAAAAAAGAACCAGTTTTAACCGGTAACCATTATTTTTAAAAATCGTTTCTGCTCCAGAACATTAAAAATTATAAAGTTTCTGGTTTCGTTTCTGTTCCTAGCAAAATGGCAAAAGTTTCTGGTTTTCGTTTTCGTTCCATGAACTGGTTCAAAGCTTTGGATAGTAATGTCAATTTTCAAGACTCATGAAACCAACTTGGTCATTTTCAGTATTATTGGAGGTTCCCTTATTTTGAGTTTTTGTTCCTGGACCCCATGTCAAAGAACAAGTTAGTCTTTCCGAGCGCTGAAAAGTAAGTACACTGCATTCCTCTGAGACCCAATCCTTTACCATCAGACACACAATAATGTGTCGATAAGTGTGTCCATTTAATATGTTTTTCTACATTTCTTCCAATCCCACCTTGTTCTTCAGTGTGGGGAAGATGAAGTCTCCACTATTGATTCTACATGCTGAGGATGATCATCTTTGCCCATCTTTTATGGCTGAGGAGGTAATGGACTTTTTTTAAAATGGCTGGCTCTCTTACCGGATTGCTGATATAATGTCTAACAAGACAGGTGACACAGACCTACAGTGGTCTGGTCCCCATTGTACCACACTGCCCATTGGTTGACCTCTAATTTACAGTAGTTCAACTCAGAGGTTGGACCAGCCAAATCTGTCCATGTCTGATCTGTCTTTTAAAAAAAATTATATACAGTAAGTCTTTTTTTGATTCCACAAGGTTTTTAGTGGGCTGGTTTGTAGTGACTGACTGGTTAAAGGGCTAAGTAGCCTAATGCATTCAATAATTTTGGACAATTTTTTCAGAACGTCACTGTACGCCTAGCCTGACAGACTATAAGAGACGTCTTTAGGTTTTTGCCAACACATGTGGATTTGTTTACTAGCCAGGGTTGACAGGACAGGATTAGGAACCACTGGTGGTATTTTTTGAAAGACTATGTTGACAAACAAGACAAGAAAGCATGGACTCCAGATGATGTACTAATGCTCAGATTAATCCTGATTGATAGACTTTCCCTTCCTGAGATGCATTACAATACTGTATGTTCCATTCAGCTAGAAAATGGCTAGCTGAATTGTACTGGGGTGAAACTAGGCAAACACTTTGAACTCACCGTATGTCTAACAACAGTGGATTATACATTCTCTACAACTCTCAATCCAAATTTTGGCTGATTTATGGCCCCTGACATAGGTTGACATAGGTTAGCCTTAGTTACTGAGTACAAAATATGCATAGAATGGGAGTAAGGGTAGTTGCAAAGTTCCACTTTAAAGCATTTGAGTACCTCTTTGTACTATGTTTTGCCATAAATCATGTTTTAAGCTGTGCGTATGACAGCATATTAGCAAGAAAGGTGATCAATGTTACCATATACCTCCAAACAGCTGTTTGAGATTGCACGGAAGGCACGAAACTCAGATGAAGATGTCAAGATAGTTCTTTTTGAGGGTTCCCTTGGATACTTGCATAATGGAATCTACAAGGATCAAAGACTTCCTGGAATCCTCAAGTAAGATAACAGAAAATGGCACTCTCCAAATGTTAATACATTAGAATCTCTGTAATAGCTATGTTTGATAAATGCTTATTTGTTTTTATATTGCAGACAATTTGCTGATTCTTTGTAAATCTGGAGGCATCATCGTCTGGAATTCTAATGCTAAATGTCTTTGATTAGGCCTACTACCTGCTGTCAAAAATTTGAACAAATCAGTGCTAGATGGAATGAGTCATCACAGTTGTCAAGGCAGCTGATTGAGCAAAAAATAATAAGTGAGGCATACAAAAAAACCTATGTATCTTGGCTGTGGGGAGTGTATCCATGGTACACACTGTGCATACAGCCGTCCAGCTGAGGGCGCCACTGGGCTGAAACACTGGGCAAGTTTACATGCATGCATTGTTTTTTTTTTCAGCATTCAATCACTTTTTGACATGTGCAATGGTTTCCCATGTTGTAATTTATTTAGATAATCTCTGATATGCCTTAGCATTTATTCATTAGTTTGCTGCCAGTCAAGGATTAAAAAGTGCGTTCAAAACAACTTTGTGACAAATAAACTCATTGTATTGTATTCCATGCATTGTATCCCACTGCTATTTTTTGAGACTACAGCTTGTATTTTCACAATTACTTTAAATTTTACTCGCTTGGCTAGCGTTAACTTAATACACTTAAAGGTAGACTCTGGCACTAACTATATTAATTATGCTTGGTATGCCCAGCCTTTTAAGTATTTTAAAAATAGCGATTTGGATGCAGAGGGCAACACTTTTTGAAAGTTATTGTATTGGTCTTAATGGTAATCACGGCAGATTAAAAAAAAAAAAAAACATTGTGGGTTTCAAAAGTTTGATTCGCATACATGATTATACATTTTTAAGAGTTTTGCAAATACAAAATGACCATGAGATAAATCTCATGCATGCAAAAAATGAGAATATTTAGGCCAGAAACATGAATTCAGCAAAGATATAGTTAGGAACAACTTAAGACAGAAGACTCTTTAGAGAGCATTCTAAGAAAGCATGTAAAAAAGTAAACAACTTTGTAAATAACTTTAGAGTCTTCTTAGCATGCCAAAATTGGACGTTATCGGTAAACTGGACCCTGTACTGTTTGACTGTTGCACTCAAGTGTTCAGACTTGAATCAGTAACGTAGGTGCCTGAAGTCCTAGAATTTGAGGTGATGGGAACGTCTGAAATATTGTAGCCATCTGAAATTGCAGAAAAGGAGAGGAGAAATCACAATTAAACTTGACTTGGCTGTATGGTGTTAACAGAGACGGATGATGAAGGATAATTCAGTATCTCTGGTATTAAGAAGGACTTTGAAGAGTAAGTGGGTAGCCTAAAGGAATTAGCTGGAGTGATTTAACACGTAGCCCTGCTATTTCACAGTACTAAGCTTTGTTGATATGTGTTGATTCACTCCGGCTTATTCCTTTAAGGAGTAGGCAGCCTATAAGCCATAAAGCTAGAGATTTGGTCTTCTGAATGACAAAGGAGTGAATAGTAATCAATGAAATAACATTTCAGAACCCAGGAGCATCTTCCCTTCGCTAAAACAGTGATCTTACTTCTCCTGCGAGTCTTTTTGCAGCAGTCAAGTGCACTTGAAGAGGATGTCGGCGCTCTTGGACTCTAATGAGTTAAACATAAGAGGAATTAAGATCAAGCGACTATAAATGTTCAGATTCAGAAGATATGCTGGCAGATGTTCTGATCTGATTTTTAATCTGTAATCTTGGATTCCTGTATTTACAGTACACATGAAATCGTACAGTGTAATATGTAATGTAAAACTATGTCATATAGGCTAACAATATGTATGTAATAGAGTAATAAGTGTATATGTCAAATAGGCGACATAGGGTAATAACCATGCAAACAATTTTAACTATGGGATACAGACAACTGCTTACCCTTGATGCATTTGAGCTGGATCTTGAATGTCTTAGTCTCTCTGACAAAGCCAGCTTGATCTGTGTAGAAAGAAGAATTTAAAAGATAGGTAGTTTTAATAGGAATATAACTTTGTGATTCATTTCACCAAAAATAAAATGATCATGAATTCAATAAAACCAAAATATACCTTGCTGTCCAAAAGGGTTCCAAAGACTAAAATGAAAAATCCCTTCAAAAAACAAACAACATATTGAAAACATTGTGCAGGTCTGTATCCAACCAGTTGACTGGGAACACTTGACATGTGTGTTCAGTCCTCTAATATGCATTACAACTCTTGATTCACCTAAACTCTACTGCAATTACAATTGATGGAAATGATATTATGTGTATTGTTGTACTATAGGTTAATTCTAGTTGTCTGCTCTATTAAATGTACTGATATGATGACCTTAAATTTGGACACCAAAACTTAATTTGTAAACCTATTGTATGCAAAAGAAATAAAAAAATAGCTGAATTGAAACCAATGTGTTTTTAAGTAAATGGTACCTGTAATGAATTTAAAACAGCAAAAACCACATGGAGTCCTGCAGCTTCAGGCGCAACCATGATGCCTATGCCAAATCCCCATGTAAGGCCGAAGAGGGGAGTTAAGATGGCGACACATCTTGCAATGACCGCCAGGGCATTTTTCTCGTCCAGATTTGATGTGTTCCCCACACCCCTTCTCAACATTTTGCCGAGCACAATAATCATCACCAGAAAGTTTATGGCCACAATAGTCAATGCTGGAATCACAAAAGCCAGAAGGGCTTTGGTCTCATTCCAGTTGAGCCAGCAGACATTCTCCTCTCGGATGTAACCTCCCCCTCCTGCAGTTGCTGCAACTGTTACCACAGCGATTATAAGTGGGGCACCATAGCCCAAGGTGAACGCAATAGCCATCATTGTTGACCTCGTCACCTGGGAGAACACCACGAGAGTGCGATACAGCAACAAGAGTGCAGAGACCAGCATCCAGAAGAACATTGCTAGGTAAAAGAAATGAATGAAAAACGTTGCTGCTGTACATGATGGAACGTCTACTGACGTAGAGTCTGCTATGGCAGCTCCTACTATGAACCAAATATCCGCAATCAGAAGTGACACAGCAACGTTTACTATACAGACATGGCGCATGTGAGATATGTCATTTCTGGTCATACTCCTCCATATGACTGCTTCAATGAGGAGACATATGATCAAGCTGGCAAGAGATATCCCCACACCGATGTAGGTGATAAAATCCAGCAATATCTTCAGGGCAGGAGGAATGAATGGTGACATGAGTATTGAGAAAGATGTTGTATGGTTGCATTCACAGGTCACCGTGTTATTCACAAATGATATGAGCTCACATCCAAATGAATCCCATCCGCCAAGGCCATCGAAAAGCTCAAAGTTCCAAAAGACACATTGAGGATTTTCCAGTGTTTCATTTATGAGGTCAAAGCTTAGAGAGACGTTGGTGATGGTGTCATTAACTTGCAGTAGAACCACAGCTCCATTGATGGAGTTGGATAATGCATTGTCACTACCATTCTCACTAGTATTCCTAGCTGGAAGGACATTATTTAGAGTAGAGAATGTGACGGTTGTAATGACAAAATTCCCTTCTTCTGGGATGAAAATGGCAGCAGATGAATTGAATTCAAAGGTGTCGCTGAAAGAGCTGTTGACAAAGGTTTGGCGCAGTTGGATAATGTCTGTTCCTACTTCGACAGATGTGTCTTTTTGAAGGGATCCCACAATGTTTTCATAGGAGCCCAGTAAGGTTGCACTGGATCTCCTTGTCGTATTGCCATTATTTAAGAGAGTCCAGGAGTTTATAGTGGCATTGGACACAATGACAGATGAAGCATTGAGGAAATCCTGGAAAGAAACAAAAATTAATTCTCATACTCGTCTTGGTTTCACTTATCTTAGGCATTGCATGACTATAAGACGTTAATTATAAGGCGCATGGTGCAGTGTTTTTGTCTAGGCACCTGCAGATGCTCTATACCCATTGAAATTCATAAAAAAAATTTTAGAAAAAAAACGACGTGGACAAGGACCCTCTATGCACCCACATTCTGCTTCTTTATCTATCTAGACCTGAAAGTGATTCATTTCAAAATCAGAAGGAGATCAGTATGGCAGGTGCTGTGGTTTACTGTAAGTCTGTATATTTGCTTTACAATCAACATTAATTTCATTCATCTTAATAAAAAAAATCACTTCAGATGGACATAAATGAATTAATCAAGTACCATCAGAATGACACAAGACTGTCCTGTTAATCTGGTCGGAACATAATTTTCCATGAGAATTATCCATCATCCTCCATTTTGTAACATATATTCAAAATGCACAAACATTACCTGTATCACCTCGTTGCTGATTGTAAAGGCTCTGGAAATGTTTCCAACATTACTCAGGGTATTTACAATGCTGTTTATGTTAGCTGTTGAGTTAACTATCCGTTCCTCATTATCCACAGCAGCGCTACTTAATCTGACCATAAACTCAGGTATGGTTTCTGCTGTCAAAGTCTAAAAAGAAATGCACACAAAAGAAATATAGAAACAAGATTTTGTGCGTTACAGCCATTGTTAATGTTACAAATGTGCACACTTGTTTAAATTCACACAAAGATCAACACCAATGTTCCAGAATCATTGTGTGTGTTTTGGAACCATTTTCAGATGTTTTGAATATTGATATGTTCTCAACTTTGGCCCAACACCATTTTATTACAGTAATAAATACTACTGTCCCAGGTATTACGCATCAACTTCAACATTTTTTCATAATATGTCATTAATTTTTAAAAGGGGACATAGAATAGATCAGGAATAGCAAAAGCATAATCTAATAATCTTGGTTAATAATCTAACAATGTTGATTAACAGGATGTTACTGCTATTAACTGCACTTACACATTTGAACAGCCACATAGCTCTTGCCCTATGTCCATACCGATTTATCACCCCCCCCCCCCCCCCATCTCAAGACAGTCTTTATCCACAGCCCTTACTGTAGCCATTCCTCCCCTACTGTGCTCTAAACCCTTTTTGTGTCCTTGAATATTACCTCAGATTCTGCCTCCAGTCCTATGATCACTCTCAGCACACAGTTGTTCTCTATAATCTCCCAATTAGTTCCTTGACATTGAGCAATAACACTACCAATTTCATCATCTTCACAGTTTCCTTCAGCCACCTGGCTGTCATTTCCAACCCCAAAGTTATCACTGAAACAGTCAAACTCTGCAGAAGTCAAACAAGGGGTTTATTAATCACGTTCAGAGTGTTTCCATGGTGTGTGCTGTTTTGTATTCTGTGCATAATTGATAACAGTGAAAAACCCTGTACCTCCAGTTTCAAAAGTTAAGATCATACTTCTTGAACTATAGTCAAAGCTCTGCAAACTTGTGTCTTTTAGTCTGCAGGTGAATTGAACAGTTCCTGAAGTGACTGAAGAGCAGTTCTGTATCACATATGAATATCTGCAATCCACAGAAGACCCTTGAGCAGTAACCAGATAGCAACAATTAGTTTTGCTGCATTTAAATTCAATCTAATGTATTTATTAGAGATTAACCATAAAATTCTTCATGTGTTCTCATAATCTTCCATGGAATGAATAATCTTACCTGGCTCCTGGAGATAGCTGTTGTCATCAGTCACTTTTACCATCTCAATATCATAGCCTGACCTTGCGCAACACTGCAGAGTCACTGTTCTCCCCACCTCACACTGAACACGTCTGTCCTTACTGATCTGAATGTCTGGAAAAGGATTTATACTAGTAATGCGTTCCCAGCGCTTGAATGGAAAGGAGTTTCTTGTTGACACACATTCATAGCGTCCTGGAGAGGACCAAAAAAAAAAAAAAAAAGACATTGATGACGTTACAATTGACTGATATACCCTTAATAAAATGGAAATTGCTTCATGCTGTTTAAGAGCTAGACAATAAAAAAGAAATCTTGAGTGGAATATTGAAATTTCCTCCATTAAAATGGATGCAAAATAATTCATACACAATTAGCAAGGGCAGAGAGGTAGGTTGTTGTAAGGAAACTAGCACAATATGTATCTGGCACAGAAATGTAAAAAATGCTGTCACCCAATCACAAATCATGGGACAGATAAGCAGGCTGACCTGGGGAAAAATAAAGGTAGTCCACTTCCTGGTTTACACTGGTGCAGTAACTCACCATTATCTGTTGGATCAACGTTTGTTATGGTGAGAATTTCACCAGCTGCACCAGGCACTGTCTGCTCGTTAAATCTCCATTCAGTGATGCTACCACTGCAGTTTAGCACCATCTGCTGTCCTGGGAACAGAGGCCCTGTAAGCTGTCTCAACTTCCCTCTTTCTAAGAAAATTAATGGCAGAATTCAACAAATTGTACTGTACATTTTTGTGCAAAAAAGTGCATTGTTATCAATATTACTGTATTAAATGCAACACTATTCCTACCAGTTAGAGCGAGAGGGTCGTCAGGAAAGTCATAATTTTTTATTTTTAAGTTATTTATGATGCCATTGGTTGCAGCTGTAAAAATGATGCTTGGATTTGACAACTGAAGTGAAAAGTCAGCAATAATGCTACCTGGCCTGTTTGGACAAATCAACAAAAGATAAGCTCATGGTTACGAAGACAACATGACACAGTATTAGACAACAACTTACAAACACCTCCACCTTACCTGAAACCAATGATATTAACCGAGTTGGGTTTGTAACCTGGTATTATATCAGCATTGCTTTCCACCTGTGTCGAAAATATTTAGCAAGTCATTGATAAACTAAACATAACATTTCCACACAAACCATTATTTTTCACAATATGCCTCATATTTCATATTTATAACAAATAATCATATTTACAATCCTGTATTTGGATAATATGAATGTACTTACAGCACTTTTAATGTCCCCCTCATATCTTTTGTATAACTGGCTTGCTGTATTATTCAGACGTATATCATAGTCACTCAAAAAGGTCAAAGACAATCTGACTGTAGAAACTGCAGAGGTTAAAATAAATGTTGGTAATAATAATATTAGTATAATAGTCCATTAGTATGAGAGTATACTGTATTATAATAGGCTACCACCATCTACATGTATGTAGTGGGGTTGAGAGGAGTTCATCAAATGACTGCATACCACAAAGCCTGCAGCTCCTGATGCTATTTAGCTTTACTGAAATCAGATTTGTTGATCTAATCTCATACAGTGACATAAACAAATTTCTTCTTTTGCTCATGACACTTATCATGAACATGTCTGCATACCAAATATTTCTCACAGGTAAACCACCAACATTTATCAATGTGAGATATAAATGTGTAAATAAAAGTGTAAATGTATTTTTTCTATCTGAGCCAATGTCTTGGTCTATGGTGTATGGTCTACTATCCTTAAAAGAAAAAAACAACAAGCTCCACATGGCTGTTACAGAGACTTTAGAACAGCGGCAGGGGAACTCTTGTCTAAAGTTAAAAAATTTAAAAAAATACTGTAACTTATAACCAACAACAATCAATGTACTGTATTTTCATATTTCACATACAAGGTCCTGGTGGTCTTGGTGTTGTAATTGTTGTTGTTGTTGTTGTTGTTGTTGTTGTTGTTGGTGTTGTTGTTGTTGTTGTTGTTGGTGGTGGTGGTGTTGTTGTTGGTGGTGGTGTTGTTGTAGGTGGTGGTGGTAGGTGGTGGTGGTGTTGAACCTCCTATTGGTCGCGTTGATGATATTGGATGTGTTAATGTCGGATGTTGTGTTGACTGCTGTGTTGTTGATTGTGTTCTGGTTGATGATGGTTCTGCTGGTGGTGTGAAGCTGAATATGTTATATTCGGTAGGTCCTGTGCTGTTGCTACTGTCTGATGGTGTTGTTGATGGTGGCATTGTTGATGGTGATATGAATGGAATCACTGCTGGTGATGGTAATGGTGTGGTTGTTACACCTAGCATAATTATGACAAGGGGAAAAAAACGGATCATAATCAATCATTTCTCTTACTCAGATAGAATTGTTTGATGTTCACAGTGATAACCACAGTGATTTACTGGGCAAAAAGCATCTATGAATCCATCTTACAGTAGGCCTATCATGTTATGCATATCAAAGTGATGGCTTAATTCTTACATGATGGATTTCTGGACAGGAAAGGCTGAGAGAAGAATTTGTCCACCTTTTCTTCAAAGTCTCCTCCAGGAACAAAGTGAACACTCAGTTCATCCAAACTAGAAGTCAAACAATAGATGGTTATTATAACACAATAATTACATGAGGTAGCATAATATTATAATACCTAATTCACACTGCCGTCTTTGTGTTTACAGTGTGTATGCGGTACAGACATGTTTTTGGACTATTTTCATTTAAAATGCATATTGTGCTTCATCAGCATCTTATTTTATTACAGCATTTCGGGATTATTTTAATACTTCACATACATGTGCTGGTAGGTTTCGCAGGTGAGGTTCTTGCTGCTGACGCACAGAAGAAGGCTTTCAGATGCATAGGGTAAAAATGGCCGTAGGCCTGTACCAAACAGCGTAGATATGAAATAGATGTCTCTCCACTGGGAGTCACTGAGTAAGTCCAAACGGAGCTCACCCAGCACATCCAAGACATTAGTTGCAGATGAGTTTATGACAGGGGGATGCTGTCAGGAGTGAAAATGAAAAAAAAAGTTTCTTGGAAATTAAAAGAAAATTAAAAATGTATTCTATTTACAGCTGATACAGCAATGGAGACTATCTAAATTCAAAGAAAGCTGCCGACTTTGAATGGAGTAATTACTAGAGTGATCTTAGGTAGCATAGGATTAAAGGAATTAGCCGGAGTGAATCAACACGTAGCCCTGCTGTTTCAGGGTTGCTAAGTGTTATTGATGGCCATCACAATGACCGAATTTTGTGCAATGTAGGCCGAGATGGTAAACGGCAGCTAACGCTAACAGAATGGGGCATGTCAAAACAAAACCTATTCAATTTAGTTTTGTTTCGACATGCTCCACTCTGTTGCCATTAGCTGTCGTTTCGCTATCTTGGTCTACGTTGCACTGTATTCAGTGATTGTTGTGGCCATCAATAGCACTTAGCACTCTGAAACAGCAGGACTACATATTGATTCACTCCGGATTATTGCTTTAATACAACCTGAAGTAGAACAGTGTTTTAAAAAAGGACAAAACTGTTAAATGCCAACAATACCATGCTTGAGACTGTGATGGACAAACTGTAGAGAGCTGAATTCAGAAACACAGATGTTTTGATGAAGAGCAGCTTCCATGTTTCTCTGGAGTAAGTTATGTTGCTGTGGAGCTGACACACCAGGAGCTGTGCCAGGTGCCAATCATTGAATCCAGTAAGCTACATAAACAATGTTGCACAAACAAATGGTTAAAATTCACAGACTATTTCACTTTTCAAACTTTTTTTTTCTCCAGAATGCAGGAAAATGTAATCCTTGATGTGGCCTCAATGGGAAGTGCCCAGGCCTCATTGATCAAGTAAATGGTTCTAGATCAGGGGTGGGCAACAGTTTTAGTCTGAGGGCCACATTGACTTTGGCAAAGTAAGCGGAGGGCCACCCATTAGATGACTGCAATTAAACATTACACGGTTAAATGGTACAAATGAATTTGACGCAATTATAGACTACAGCATAATAGTAGCTGCCTCTACCATGCAGTCTTTTATAAATCTGAAAATGGTTTGCTGTGTTTGATCATTTTGTGACACAACATACAGCTCACTTTTGGTCCTGGTAGACTACTTTGTAAAGATACTCTGCCTGGCAGTGTGCAAAAATTTAAGGGCATTATTAGCATGTTTTGTATTGAAGAGTTTGCTAATATTGTATTCTTTGAAAACAGATACTTCCCTGACATTTCAAACTGAAAACCTTTCAGACAAATTCGTTGCAAAATATTTTAGTGTCCATTCTTTATTAGATACTCAACTGTCAGAGACAACGTATCTCTTCTTTACTGTACTCATCTTGAAGTTTTTTTTTAATATTATTATTCCTTCAAATTGTAAGGGCATTCTGGGCAACTCATTGGAGCACAGTGGGGGCCGGACTGCATTTTGCCCATGTGTGTTCAAGATATACAAGGCCATACAATGCTATGTATAGGACCTCAGAGTTAGATCATCCAAGTTGCTCAGAAAGCCTTTAATCTCACCTGTGCACAGGCATACTGCTCCACACTGATGTTACAGGGGACCACAGCTGTATACACCTCCGGGGCAATGCTAATAAAAAAGGCACAAGCTCAGGGTCCATATTCACCAAGAATTTCTTACGCTAAGTTGCTAAGCTTATTGTTGGTAGCATTACTGCAGTGCAGTCCATACACATCTTGTACTCTTTAACAGACAAATTTAGCCCAGTATTCCGGTCCAGCATTCCAAAAGGAAAGGATAGGAATAGGATTACAATTTTGACTGGATTTTCTAGTATTGGTCCTCACGCTAGACTGATGCTACATCTAACTAAGCAAAACAATTAGCTGTCCCTATGGTACTGTACATTTAGATTTCTAGTCTAATATTTACCCGTTCACACCATCACAAAGTTGGCTCTCTAAAGAAAAAAAAAACAGAGTTCAGTTAAATAGAAAGTTAAAGTGCTAAAGGAAATTAGACTGGGTCAGACCAATAATCAGTTTGGCTACACTTACCATTGACTGGTGTTATAAGGCACTATTTGTGAAATGAAACATTAGAAGTCAGAGATGAAAATGGGAGTAGGTTTAGGCCAGAAAGTACTTGTGACAGAAAAGATTAGATTCCTGTACTGTATATATTTTTAGCTTTAATTTATAATAAAATAATATACTCACTTTTGACAGAGGGCAATCTGTGCAGACAGGAAAGAAAATATAACTTGTGAACAGGTAAATGTCAGTGTTTTTAATGTTTACTTATATCTTTTTTCTGAGGTTTGAAAGTATGGGCTACTGCAAATTTGTAAATTCTGCAACACGACTGTATTCTTGCCTTTGTGTGTGTGTGTGTGTGTGTGTGTGTGTGTGTGTGTGTGTGTGTGTGTGTGTGTGTCTGTGTGTGTGTTCTACATACCTTTTGGAAGAAGAAGGAGAAGTTCTTCTACAGCCCTTGTGATGATGGGCTCCAGATCTTCCGATGCTGAATTCAGAGATCCATTCAGCCTTGGGATTATCAATGTCAGACCACATAAAAGTGTAAAACAAGACTTAACGTTCAATCATTGTGGTGATGACATGTATGTAAAATTTGTAAAGAAAATGAAATTGACTCACATTCCTTGATAAAACTCACAAGGCGCTTCATTCTAAATGAGGCAGAATATAATGGTATTCGTTTAAAGGTTAATACATACAAACGAGCTAATTCAATGTATTTCAGTACCATACAAAACCAAGTTAGTCAACCACATACAGTGTTGGGGAGTAACGGAATACATGTATTCGGAATACTGTATTCAGAATACAAATTATGAGTAACTGTATTCAGTTACAGTTACAGCTAAAATGGGTGGTATTTAAAATACAGTTACTTTGTAAAAATCAAGGGATTACTCAGCGCTATTTTACCGTTTCTCGTGTTTAGCTATCCCCTCTCTAATTTGGGTAATTCCACGCATTGTTGGAAAATAAGCCAAACAAAGCGCAATAAGAGCTATTAAACATCCTCCCAACGATGACATCAGTAACACAACTGCGCCTAGCAAATTAAATTTACCCCACTCAGTGGCAAGACAGATAGGCTATGCCTGTTACACATAATCACACTATACTGTATAAGCAAGTAGGCAGAGGACAAAATAATAAAACTGGCACAATCAGAAATAAAATTAGCTAAATAACATTTACGCATTCTGTCCATAGATTGAAAACGTGTGTTTATAGAAATCTCCACTGTGAGTTTTTGAAAGTTGCCCATTTCAGTGGCTGAACCTCCAAATGCATGATTGAGTGCTGCAGCTGCATAAAGTTCTTTCAATCTCTCACTTGCAATTTGACTTGTTACATGTTTGAGAAAAAGCTTTTTGGTTTTGCTAGGTCCTGTTAATGCAGAAGGACACACACTTTAAGCTCATCTAATTAATAAAAAAAAAAGTTTTATGTTTCCTGATCACAATATCTGAGGCTTGTGGCCCAGACCACACTGCCCATGTTGTCGTCCTTGCTTACGTTAACAAACCCTAATATCTCATCTACTGCAAACGTATGTATTGGAGACTGGGGCTCAACAGCCAATTTGTTGATAAAAACAAACAAGAATTTGCAGGATGTGATTGCTACATTCATGTAGTTGTAAAAAGGCATAACGTTAAAAGTAATCCAAAGTATTCAGAATACGTTACTCATATTGAGTAACGTAACGGAATACGTTGCAAAATACATTTTGGGGCATGCATTCTGTAATCTGTAACGGAATATATTTTAAAAGTAACCCTCCCAACACTGACCACATATTAGTGATTTAGAGACTGAGATTATTTACTTGTTTGGCAAGGGCAATGCTTTGATTAAGAACTTCTGGAAGTTTCCTTTCCAGTGGTGACTCCAACAGATAATCCAACACTGTACTGACCACCTCATCTTTGCCTTGGGGATGTGGCAGAGATAGAACCAGTGATTCTGCATGCTGTCTAGGACTGAGAAGATCCAACACGGCCAACTGTCACAGAGAGAGAGAGAGAAAAGAAAGAAAGAAAAGGAAAAAGTAAGAGGGATTGAGGAGCAGGAGTGAAGGAAAGACAAATACAATACAGAGAGAGAGAGAGAGAGAGAGAGAGAGAGAGAGAGAAAGAGAGAGAGAGGAACAAAGAGAGTAACACAGGATTAAGTGATTATGATAATTAGGCATAACAAATATGTGTTTTCTATTAGTAATTAGTGTGCATACCAGGTCAAATTGCATATTGAGATCA
The DNA here is from genome assembly GCA_027497455.2 of Sardinella longiceps. Taxonomy (NCBI): domain Eukaryota; kingdom Metazoa; phylum Chordata; class Actinopteri; order Clupeiformes; family Clupeidae; genus Sardinella; species Sardinella longiceps. Next base: position 29,212,644 of record JAODXP020000025.1, read on the forward strand.
AATAGACTTCTGAGCTCACTAAAGACAGAGAATGGTCCAAAGTTGTTAAGAAGCCATGCATTGCTGTTGTTGGAGATGCATCCAGAGTCTGAGAATAGAAAACACAGATATTGATTTGCTTAAGTAGCCCACCTGGAAAGTCTGTGACAGTGACAAGGACAAGACGGTGTTGGTAAAGTGATTTGTGCTGTGTATGTTACTTATATCTAAGATGTTGTTAATTGTGAATGCAATCTCTTATGTTGAGGCATTATACCACATGAAAATAAGCTATTGTGAGCTTCAACAATAAACAACTGTATGTTAAAATGTTCAATATCATCCAGCTGCGTCTCATCTAAAACGCCCAGTCCTCACTAAACCGCCCTCACACAGTACTGCCCCTTACTTCGTCACTGTCAACGTGCTGCGTTGTTATTGAACATCCGGGTTCTCATGTGCTATCGCTAGCCTGGGGAATATTGAAGTTGCGTTCGATAGATAGGAAAGTGAAAGCATTTGGCGGCTCGTTTGTATTTTCTCTAGAGTTAGGTTCGTGAAAATGACTCTTATTCCGATTATAAATGGAGTATTTGCGATATTTAAGTCATGCAAACTGCCTACGGCCAGATTGTTTGATGTCAAACGGGAAAAGAGTTAACAGGACACGTAGGCCTACATCAACCAAATATTTTTCGGTGTATCCCAACGTTATACCAGTGAATACACTCAATGAGGCCCCTTCCTTTATACAGATACTGACTGAAACCGCAGAGCTCATAAGTCACGCGGCACGTCCCTCTACCGAATTGCTACGTTATAGTATGATACCGTTAACACAAAAACAGTTTTATTCCGCCATTGAGAGCATACAGAAAACTTGCACTTCCTAGATCGCATGTTGAACATCACTTAAGCGCTTGGGGTTCACTTCTATGCCGCCCCACCACCATTAGCACACATTGGATGATTAAATAAAACAGAATTGTATCTCTCAAACAGTTTATTTCAAACAAACATGAACAGTGAAGACATATTAAAACACATTTCAGACCAACATCATAAATAAATAAATAAATAAATAAATAAAATAAAGAAATAAAGAATGAATAAAACTGGATTAAAGCTATGGCACAAGGTCAGGAATCAGCTTGGCAGTGTTAAGTTTCTCTCCTTTTCCCTAGTTTCTCTTCTTCCTTTCTTTTTCAAACTGAACAAATAAAATCCTTAAACTTCAGATATTATTATATTATATTGCAAACATATCCCCCAATCCTCTCAAAAAAAGAAGCATGTCTCAGAACATGAAACAAAAAAAGCCTGAGATATCCCTACCCCCAGTTTTAGAGATAAGAAATTAGAACTTACACCTTGCTCTGTTAAGGATATGGTATTAACTAATTTGCATTAACTTCAAGGATTTCAGGACAATTTGTGGTCAGATACATTGAAACGCTGTGCAGTGAGTTGGGAGACTGGCTGGACGTGTGTGTGTGTGTGTGTGTGTGTGTGTGTGTGTATTTATTAGTGCCAGACAGGGAGTCAGACATCTTCTATGATGATATCCTATTCAAAAACCTATTAAAAAACCCCAGCATTCCCATGTCCAAGCAGAGTGTCTCCTTGATGATGCTCTGCAGGATCTCCTGGGGGAGGACAGGCCTGTCCATCGCTGCCACTTGTTCTGCGGGGCTGGGGAGAGAGAAAGAGAGAATACACCAAATAAAAAATAAATGCAAGGTTTGCTTTGTATGATTTACTGTATGATTTACTGCTTTGGGCAATGGCTTAATATTTACATATATAATAATTTATAATAATAATATTTAAGCTACGGGGGGGGGGGGGCATACCACCCAATATGTATGAGTAGTGAGGAAATTATGGATACAGTGTATAATGACGTGTTGTTTTTGGTCCAAAGCCAACCACTTTGCACTGCTCTCACACATGCCATTAGCAAGACCTGTAGCAAATTGAAGTCAGTCAGATTAGTGGTTCAGGAGTTACACAGGGAGGCTACGCTGGATGCATGAAGTGAAAACCACTTCTGCCGTAACAATTAGCTTCCACTGTGATCAACGGAACTGGCTACACCACAGAGGGCAGAGCAGTGAACATGCTAAAAACAAAATAGACAAGTCTTTCATGTGCTCATGATATAAATTCACTCAATGGCAATGTAAAGCATCCTGTGTAGCCTGTGGGTTATGCATGAAATAGACAAACAGGGTAACAGACAGGCCTTCCATGTATTAATAGATAGATGTTGGCAAATGGCAATTAATACCTTTCTCTGCTCAATGCTTCAAGGGTGGGACCAACATGCGTTGATGGCAAGGGCAAGAAAGGTGTTCCAGCTTGTTCTGTTGGGGTACGAGAGAGAGAGAGAGAGAGAGAGGGTGAGGTTTAACTACCATCTTCATGAGCAGAGAGGAAATTACTCAAAGTTTCTTTTGTATAACTTATTACTATGTGGTAGAGTGGTAAAGTACAGTCTCTAATGGCAAAGTACATTCTTTAATACCTTTCTCTGCTCAATGCTTCAAGGGTGGGACCAACATGCGTTGATGGCGAGGGCAAGAAAGGTGTTCCAGCTTGTTCTGTTGGGGTACAGAAACAGAGAGGGTGACGTTGAACTACCATCTTCATGAGCAGCCAATATGAGCAGAGAGGAAATTACTCAAAGTTTCTTTTGTATAACTTATTACTATGTGGTAGAGTGGTAAAGTACAGTCTCTAATGGCAAAGTACATTCTTTAATACCTTTCTCTGCTCAATGCTTCAAGGGTGGGACCAACATGCGTTGATGGCGAGATACCCTCCCTGCATGCAGCCTCCAGGGTTTGGCTGACAGGTGCCACAGATGTGCTACCTTGACCTGTAGGGCTACAGGAAAGAGGGGGGTGCATGTCAACCTGTACAGTAAAGACATGATTTAAAAATGATCTATTCAGGACCAATTTATACTTTCGGTTTGCGCTAGGTTTAGGCTCACATTTTTCGTCACAGAGCTCCTCCTTGCAGGCGTCCTTTAACCAAAAGCTTCAGAAAAGCATTCACAAAAACACCAGTTAACAACTTGTTGTTTCAATACAATGGCACAATGCCAACCTAGTTAGCATGCGTTTGGGGAAAAGACCCAAGGACCGGCCGTTATGCCCCTTCGTTTCCTGGGCTTGAGTTCGCATTTTAACCAATAAGAGCTCCCCCTACAGCTCCCAAAAACTGTGCCGTTTTCATCACAATGACCTTAAGCTGTTAAATAAAGGTAAATTGAGCTAATAATGTTGCATAGTTCCCTTTTAAAGATCTCCATAGCTTTTTACAATGTTACAGTACTAGCAATGTACAGAGATGTAGTCATTTCCTTCCATAGCTAAGTGTATATGGTAAATGTTAAATGTAGGCTCCAGATAGGATGGCTGGAATATTAAAAACCTTATATTCCACTACATATTATTTTAAGATTCGCAACACTCACCTCCCCAAATCACACGTCTTCTCCAGTGTGGCCGACATTGCATACTAAAAAAACAAATAAACAAATAAACAACAAAATCAGGACCGGTTAGTTGGTCTGCAAACACAATATCAGTAATCATTTTGTAAAGTATTGTATCTCACCATCAGCATAAATACCCCACAACTGTTGCTTTGGTACTGGCAAGATGCACCCTGTAATTGTGAAATAAGAACGCAATGTCTTAACAATGATTCTCATTAAATGATGGCTGTATACAGATCTCCACCCTCAATAGCTTTGATTATGTCTTCAAATGACAGTTAACAATCAAGAAGCCTGACTAAGTAGCAGTGTAAGCAGCTTGACTAAATGCAATGATTTGCAGTCACACATTTTTATCTCAATAGAAGGCATGGATTAGCTGTCTATAAACAGTAATGGGCAATAATGCCTCAAACATTCCACCAAGACTTAAAATGTCACGCTTATATTGCCTCGGTTTCATGTACTCGCTTGAAATGATGACATGGAGATGAGAGGATGTGTTCAACTATTTACATATTAGCCTACATAACCCAAACAATTCATAGCATATTTTATTGATTCAGGTTTTATATGTGTGGACAGGTCCATGGCGCCGTTGTTCTAAAAGCGAGCTAAAAATCTAACAACGTTAGCCTACTAGCTTCTCAATCGTATCGTATTTCGATTGCATTTTCAAATAAATGTTTTGTTTTGCACTCTAATTCTTTCTTCTAGCTAGCGTTAGCTCCCAAGTGTAGATCACATACAGTATGACGAGAGAAGAGAGCACGGTCTGGCACGGCGCTAACGTTAGCTGCTAACTAGCTATGTCTGTCAGTCGAATTAAGATGACAACCTTAATGTCAGTAACCTGCCTCCCGTGCAGATGGATGAATTGAATACACGAGTGTCTGCGAAAGCTAGACTACAATGTCAGTGCATGTTATCGAAATAAAAAGTATAGCCAACTTACCAACATAATCTTCCTAGCAAGATGTCACCATCGCTGAACACTAGTAGAGCGGCGTGCGCCGTAGGTAGCCTTCTTCTGGAATGAGAATGACATCATACCCAGTGTCCCTTGCGAAATTGTTCACGATTGGCCGGCAAATGTTGGGAATAACGCCCATATGGGCGTGCTCGTAATAAGGCGGCACCGTCAATACTGCAGCTGGACCCTTCTCCAAATGTTTGATTGACTGTATAGGGAAAATCATGTCTCCTACCTGGTGAGTGTCTGGACAGGAAAGACATGATGAAATTACTCAGGACATCCTCTCTCTGGTTTTCGTCTAAGCGATCAAACCCATAACTTAGCTCGCCCACACTGGGGAAGGACACAGAACATTAAAAAAGTATGACAATACCGAAATAACAACATACTTGCCATCCGGAGTTGGCTAGTTGGCTAGTAGGCATCTGTTACACTCAACCCCCTAAACCCTCACTACCACCTTGGTCAACGGCACCAATGTAAACAAGGTCGGTGCATCATAGTGAATTGCCCATGCAAACCATATTTTAGAGCAGCAGAAGGCTACTGAGCTTCACTGAACTAACAATATCTTTGCTATATTTTATCCAAACAACACCAAACTTGCCACTGCACTCACTCCTGTCATTAGTGAGAGGCATACTAAATTTCAGATCAGTTGGAGGAACGGTTGCAGAGTTATGCATGGAACACAGACACACAGACAGAATTTCCTTGCATTAACAGATAGATGTATCAACATAATACCACATACATGTGCTGGTAGGTTTGACATGTGAGGTCCTTGCTGCTGAGACACAGCAGAAGGCTTGCTGAGGCATAGGGTAATAATGGCCGAAGGTCAGACCCAAACACAGAGGAGATGACATTGATGTCTCTCCAGTACGAGTCCAAGGAAGGAAAACCGACCTCCCCAACAACATCCAAGACAAGAGTGACAGATGGGCCATATAGTGTCACAGACTGTCAGAGATTGGAAAAAAAGAGATTTCTTAGGCTATTATAGAATATACTTATTTAAATCAGCATAAATCAGTAGATCAGAACAAAAAATAAAATGGCCTACACTTAGCACAGTAATTCTGCATTCCATTGCAAGTCAGCACTGAATAAATATGTGTTTGCCTCCCCTAATGTTTGTAACCCATGTGAGTCTGGATTTGTAGCATTGACACTAATGTAAAGTGTGGTATCAAAAAATAATTATTTGACCACAGTACCATGGTATAGACCAAGTAGGAGATTTGATAGAGATCGGACGGCAGATTTAGAGATGCTTTGTTGAGGAGCAGCTTCCAGGCCTCTCTTGAATAGGTCGTCACGTTGCTGGATAGCTTGCATACCATGATATTGGCCACCAGATGCGATGCAATTGGTGGCTTTGTAGAAACATAAGCAATATTTCACAAGATAATCAAACAACTTTTCATTTTCAATCTCCAAAACACTCCTCAATTAGAAAGACAATCTGAATGTGCCTCTACCTGTGCGCAGGCATACTCCTCCAGAGTGATGTCACAAGGGATTGTTCCATTTACATTATATGACTGCTGGATTGCATCACTGTCAATACTGTAAAATAATTGCATTTAGGATGACGTATGACAAAAAAATGAATTACAATAAACATTTGCTTTATCACTACAGGACACAATCACATCCTTTTTATTTTTATATTCTGACTTAAAATACAGACAATCAACTTAATAAAATCTGCCAACACTGCATCCAACATAACTGGGGTGGTGCATTAAACTTTGCAGATTGACCTATGATCTATGATCTTTCAGTTTTGCTGATGACTTGCTGCTACAGTACAAGGGCTCCAGGTCGCTAATATTACACTCAAGTATCATACATTTGACACAAGTCCCTATTCTGTCAGTGCTTCATTGTCAGCACTATACCTGCTGCCTGATGTTAACATCTCACCTGTTGACACCTTCACAAATTCTGCTCTCTATGACAGACAGAACAAATTAAGAGGGAGACAAAGTTATTGACATGGCAACACACATAAAACATGGATATTCTCAAAATTCACATCTTATGCTTTTGCACAAGGAACATACTGTACCATTGACTTGAGTCGTAGGACACTAAAAAAGATGAAACAAATACCATTTGAACATCTGAAAGTACACACTCTCTCTCTCTCTCTCTCTCTCTCTCTCTCTCTCTCTCTCTCTCTCTCTCTCTCAATATATTAAATATGTTATTAAAAGCAGACAATTCTCACCTGAACAAGAAGAGAAACTGAGGGAAAAAAATAAATAAAAAAATCAGGAATGGTCTCATCAGGGAGCAGTATAAAGGTATAAGGAGATGGAGTAACCAAAAGAAAGCAAAAAGTGTGGCCCTATATAGTACAGCAGTTCATTACAGTGTTCAGTGTACAGTGCTCTAATTTGTTGAAATAAACCATTTAAATTGAAAAACAACGGTATTCTTCCAGGTGCTTAAGTCCAAAAAAATTTTGTACATTTACTGTACCTCTCTGGCAGAGTGGTCCTTCAGTTGGTAACCCATTGATACATCCACAGGTTCCTTCACTGAACTCATCACAGGATCCATATGTGATACAGCTATCGTGGGGCCAGGCATACTGCTCCTCACACACACACTGATATGCACTCGAGTTTGAGACACACACTGAGGAATGATGGACAATTTTATTATGTTATGCATGTGGAGAATTAAGTACCCTACTCATCAATTATTTCACAACAGGTATTTAAAAGCAGTGAGTGACACATTCATGAGGTCCACCTGTTCAATTCAAATATGAGCTAATTTAAATTTACATTTACATTTATGCATTTAGCAGACGCTTTTATCCAAAGCGACTTACATTTGTCAACTATCTATCACTTCAGGGCAAATCTCCCTGGAGCAACGTAGGGTTAAGTGCCTTGCTCAAGGGCACAACGGTGGCAGCCAGGAACCCACAACTTTCCAAACTGTACTAGCACACTTGTCAGGCTCCTTTACCACTATGCTACCACCGCCCAAATAGTTTACACATGTAAATTGAACAATTTAATTGTGGTTACATTCTCATCTTGTTGAATGACATGGATGCCAGCAGGTTGAAAAGTAATTTCAGATTGTAAGGGAAACACTTGACAAGCTATTTAAATTTCATCAAATGTGAAATTATTAGATCGACCTCCTATGGACATTACACCTCATGTAAGTTGAGAGTTAATCCAAAATAGTTTTTTTTTTTTTCCACTTCTACAGACTTCATGCTAATTTTAAATGTCACCATGGCTAAGTGTCTCTTGCACTAATTGACAGTTGGGATAAATACAGAGACCTAGTTTCTCTCACAGGATCAAAAAAGTATTTTCTATATACTCTTTATGTACAACGTGTGTGTGTGTGTGTGTGTGTGTGTGTGTGTGTGTGTGTGTGTGTGTGTGTGAAATTCTCACCTGTTGTGACATCTGTATCAGTGATCTGAGTTTGGTTACTGAGTACAACAGGAAGACCAAGTTCTGATAACTCCACCTTCAATTGGTTGCCATTTACTGTACTGATCTCAATGTCAAACTCAAACATGTATGGTTCAGCAGGAACTGCAAGACACAGAAATTCAAGCCTTACTTTGTTTTTCAGAAAACATACAAGTTGTATTTGGATCATTTCGTCTTCATTTAAAGTTATAGTTCATGCGATAAAGAAATTAACTTGAAGAATTTATCTGGGACAGACAAAAATCACATCAGTGCAACATGTTATTAAAGTTGTAGTAACCCATCAAAATAGAGTGCCAGTTTTCTTTTTTAAGCCTAAAGATTTACACTGAAGTTTAATCGCAGGTGCAAGAAACAGGCCTAAAAACAGAAGCTACTTACTTGCTCTTAGATGGGTGTGACCCTCATGATTGCTTGTGTGCTATTAAAGAAATCAGTTATGATAATTGATCATTTTCAAAATTGCTTGAAATTATAGGCCACATTGGAATGCCTTTGAATCACCGTGTTTACCCTTGACAAACTTGCTTGACCTGAAACCTTTTCAGACTTTTCAGAAGGCATGCATTTCTGCAGGACTATTAAAAATCCTTGTACGCTATTGGTCTTTTGTGATATTCTAATTTCCTGATATGGAATTAGTCACAACCAGCATTGTCTGAAAGATTTCACTTTTGAAATGAATCTACATAGTAATGTAGAAGTTTCAATTGACATTAATGAACCTTTCGACATTCAACTTTTCCATTTTTTTTTCTTTTAGACCTACCTGTATTATAGTGGAGCTTGCATAAACAGATGTCACTGAGTTAGGTAGGCTATAATTCTCATTTACTTACCTGAGTGGTAGGGGTCTGATCTGATGGCCATGTTGACATACTACAGAAGACAAATGTGATGAAAGCAGCTGATCTTGAAACCCCCATGCCTATGAACATTTTAGACAAAGAAAAACAGTATTTGTTGAGAAATGAATTAATTGTAGTTTATTTTTCATTCCTCTTGCTGTTTGAAACTATATTATACTGGCTTCAAATAGCCTATAAAAACTCTGTGTACTTCAACCTTCAGTGCTCAACAAGCAAAACATGCTTCAGATCCTCTGAATGTTTTGCCTGGACAACAAATCTTGATATCGATCTCATCATCCACAGTACACACATAACAATAACTCCACACATATCCAAAATGCAGCAGAGACAGGCCACAGGGGAGATAAGAGCAACAGACCTGATATCACTTCTCTTCAACTTGAGATCAAACTGATTTCCATTGCATACCATTTTCCATGACACAGTTACAAGTTACAATGCTGGTTCTGATTGTGTGAACTACGGCAATATCATTGTCTACTTTTACCTGTATTGACTGCTCATATCATAAAATGCTATTAACTCTCATCACAGCATAAGTAATCATGAAGCGCTAATAACAAAATGTGTGGCTTTATTGAAAACAACCATGAGCAAACTTTGGTTTATGCTTGTAGTTCAGCTGGTGGAACAACACTAGACCATTATGTACTTCGCCTGGTGCATCATTGCTTATGCTACTGTATAAAAGTAGCCTACACAAATTAAACAGCTATATATTTTCTAAAAGCCTACACCCTTTCAGTTCTGAAATAGGTGGTTCATCCGATCACAAGACGCCAAGTCCCCAGTGGTCTTCAATTTGTTAATTGTCCATTTATATGTAAAATTCCTCATACCAAACAATGAAGAGTTACAAGCACTCAATGTATATGTAAGTAAAGTGAGCTAAACATTGTTATGAACATGAAAATAAATAAAACACCATTACAGACAATAAAGTGACATGTTTCCATAATATACAGTAGCTTATAAGGCTGTGTGACTATCCAATTTGTAAAGGCTTATATGATGACGTTATAATGTTAATTTTGCATGAAGCTTTTTGAGTAATCCTGCATTCCTGACCCACATAACAGATGCATCTTAAAATTTGTTAGATAAAACAGGCCTAACTGGTACATCTGATTATGTTAGGTCATTTTGGGTCATTCTTGGTATGACCTACAGTAGGCAAAATACATCACTTTCACTCTTTACTTTACATCTGTATCTATCAGGAAATATAGAGACATTATGAATTGTTGATCAAGCCTTGCAATGACTGATATATGTTGTTACATATAAGCCTGCCCTGGTGTATCACAATAGTCTGTAACTCACACTGTCATTATTGATATCTTGGATAGTTATGGTTATATTATGATTTCTTTAATGTGTTTTAGTATACAGTACATACAAATTTAAAGTTAAGTGTTACTGAAAGCGCCCTCTCTCTACCTACAAAGATCAAAGACTTAACAAATACAGAATCACTTCACAGAGAGTGATAATCTCCAAGATTTTTTAAAATGTATAGTAAATAACTGATAGGCTAAATTACATTGTAACCACTGCAGTAACCACAAAACCCCCTAAATTATCAAATAGAATACTTGTAAGTGATGATGAGAAGAAACGGACACTTACTGCCTTTGTGACATCCTCCCATACTGACCAAAAGTGAAAGTATGTACAGTACTGGCAGAATTGGCCAGGTAACCAAACAGCACTTATCACCAAGGGTTGGTTCACATCAATTCAAAAACATTTCAGAAATATTTTCTTTGGGTGTGCCATTTCTTCTATTGGCAAGAACACAGACCTAATGGGTGCAATTAGACCTTGATACCCCTCACTGTATTAAATTATTATGCAATGTGCAATATATAAATATTCACAAAATAATAAAGAAGGGGGAGGAATAGTGCCGTAATGACAATACTTTAATATTGTAGGCTATGTAGGACAAGAAATGGAATGGCATGTCTTTATGGTGGCATGCCTTTATGGTGCCATCAGTTCACTATTTCAAACGAAACTTTGAAGGCAAATTATACCATGGCATCTACAGTACGTACTTTATGCCAAAAAGCTAAACGCACAAGTAATGAAGTGAAGTTAAGCATTACTTTGACTTATTGTATTTTGACTGGCATCATTTTACCTGGGTTTACTTGAGGGTGGCATTAACCAGTGATTAACATGACACATCACAACACACATCACAAACATGTAATGACACTAAAAAATGTTTATGACTACTATTGTCATTTAGTGTCATCATATGTTTTACTTTTTTGTAATGTCCCATACATCCCAAACAGTGTCAGCTTTACAAAAAACAAATGACACGAGAAGTAAAAATCGTTAAAGTTCAAGACACATCATGCCCCGATTATTACAAGTTCATATCACTCTTATCAACACCGGTGCCGTTTGATTTGTTGCTGTAACATAAACGTCAGTGAGGTAGTTAAATGACATGAATCGTGTTGTGAAAAAGGAGACCTCTCCTTTTCACCATTGAGTCCCCGGAACTTTAAAAACTGAAAGACTTCCACTTCCATTTAAAAAAGGACTTTGTACATACACACCAGAATGTAATATACTTTGTATTTATCGAGTGCTTCATTTAATGTGTGTGCAAATGCAAATGTCAATGTATATTTGGCCATGTATGTGATGTCATTGTTTGTGTTTTAACTGAAGATTTTGGTATGGGTTTCTACCCCTGCACATTTGGTACAGTCCACTTTAGGGTAATTGGTTGATTGGTGTAAATGGCTGGCCTATTTAAGGGCTGGCTCAGTCATTGTTCTTGTTTCCTTTTTTGTGAGCCAGAGAGAGAACACAGGAGAGTAAGAGACAGAATCTGAGGAGTGAGTTAAAAAGCTTATCGCTGCTTGTTGTGAGGTAGGATGAAGCTAAAAGTTGAAATGTCGTTTAGGCAAGATTGCCAAGTTTTGAAGTAGTTTCCCCAGCTTGTTGTGAGGTGTGGGGAGAGTTAAGTGTCCAATGTATGCAGTGTCGCCCTGTTGGACTGAGTTTATCGTACGTGTAGTCTCCTGATTCTTAGCAGCTCTACTTCCATGTTTTCTGATGTGTTTTTGGCTCTCTAAGGAAATAAACAAACATTTTTGTACTGGACTACCATTGCCTGCAACTTCTTCCCTCACCACCACCTCATCCAGTGGCGCAACTCCCTACATGCAGGGTGGTTGCATCGGCCATTTCTCACACGTGTCCTGCACAAATTACATTAGATATTTACTGACGATAATGACAGCCCATTATAGACTTGTTATAATAGATTTTGCCAACCTCTAATACAAACATTCCAGAATATCACCAAGCAGATAGTGACGCAACGCACCAACTCCCCAATTGATCACCATGAATGGAGTTTAGTCTACCCTAAAATTTCCTTTGTGATGAAAACTCACTAGACCTTCTCAAGATGTCATCATCTTATCTTTCTCCTATCTTTGACAGTGCAACAGCATCCCCTTGTATTTCCATGATTATTGTCTGCTCTGAATTTCTCAAATGCAGTTGAGGAATTTTGCTTTATCATTTCCTTGTTCTTTGTTTACATTTGACTGGGCCAGCGGGCAAGTGAGGGGTCATCTCTGTAATGAGATTAAACAACAGTTATCTACTGTAGGTCAAAAGGGAGAGACATTTTAAAATGTGTGGACATGTGTTAAGTTAGGTGTGGGATTCTATACCAGTTGGTTCAGACATGCATGAGATAGGAAGGAATCTTTAGATTTTCTCTTGCCACCCACTTAAATGGTTAGAGACGCATTATACAGGCGGCAAGAGTTAAGCTACAGATAATTACAGCATTAACTGCCAAGCCTGTTTTTCATGTTTTAGATAAATGGTTTATAGTAAAACTAGACAATTGTAAAGGTCGCCAATAAGTCTGACAAATGACTTTTACAGAGATGACAAGACTGATAAAACTCGCTCTTGTGTTGATGGTGAGACTGACAAGACTCACTGTACTGTAGTAGTTTCAAGGTTGTATATCTTAAGTATGAAAAAAACATGACTACATCGCTTAGTATATTAGTTTAGCTATTATTGTTATTTCATATGAAAGGGAAAAGAACTACTTGACTTGACTTGACTATTGTAATAGCAGGAACTACATAGGTGCATAATAGGCTGTAGTCTAATAAACACCTGTCATCACCAGTTCGGTTATGCACAAACCCATCATAAATAAACTCATTGCATAGGCCAAACCGACCGTACAGGTGATTTCTGCAGGTCTACATGAGTTCCTGGATAGAGGAAAGGGGAATTATGTGTGGCTATTGTTTATTGACTACAGCTCAGCATTTAACACAATTGTGCTCACTAAATTGATTGCCAAGCTGCAAGATCTTTACCTCACTCACGTCAGATGATGCGCTACGTAACTTTCGTAAGGCACTTCCGCGCAACGATCTGATGTTGAAGCCCTTCAGAGCGATTTCAAGCCCAATATTCTCTAACCGGACCAATTAGGGCTGCTGGCTGCTGTAGAGGGTGTGACGTAGCGAAGAAGCAACTGTTTTGAATCCAACCAATCCAACAAACGTAACCAGCGTCATCGGTTGGTTTCGATGTGGTTGGCTGAAGTGTACGTCAATTAAATTGACAAGCCGTTTGTCCAGTTAGATTCAAGGATTTCTGGCTCCTGAAATAACTCGTCTATCGCTGAGGACATGGACGTTGTTAGGTCCATTTTGGGGGGGCTCAAGCCCCCCTAAAATTCCCCCAAGCCACCCTAACGCTGGGCAGATGATTTTCATTGTATGTAAATTACATCAATTCTTAGCGGTTATATTACTCGCGGAGTTAACGTCAGATACGCGATCTCCGGACACCATCGGATTCAGTAAGCTCCAAGCTTTCCAATGGTACCAGTCACTAATTGCTTTGATAAACGGTCCACGAGAAAGTCCACTTTAAGTACATGTGAAATTTCTTGAACTCTCCAGCTCTGCCTGCATCCACTGAGAGCATTTTTTTTTTTTGTTGCAACTGATGACAAACTATGCTTCAAATTGAGCAGGAAAAATAGTCTTATCTGAAGTTTGGTAGGCTATAGTCTGATCCAGCAAATTTCTAGGCAACATATTCTCCAAAAGATAAAACCATGAAATATAATTTAGCCTGTAGTCTATGCCAAATTAGTTTGTCCTACATGCATTGATGGACATATTTATTTGCTATAGCCTAGCTGAGGATCAGATGTTCGCGCGTAGCGCTACATCTGTCGTGAGTGAGGTAAGCAAGATCTGGGTCTAAACCGCTCTCTCTGCTCTTGGATCCTAAACTTCCTTACAGAAAGAACCCAAGCAGTGAAGATTGGATGCTTCACCTCCATTATAATCACCCTCAACACTGGTGCCCCCCAAGGATGTGTCCTGAGTCCGCTGCTCTACTCCCTTTACACCTATGACTGCACTGCCACTCACAGCTCCAACTCTATGGTGAAATTTGCAGACGACACAGTGGTGGTTGGTCTCATCTCCAACAACGATGAGACAGCCTTTTTAGAGGAAGTCAACTTAGTTGAAGTGTTGTCCTCATGGTGTAAAGTTAACAACCTAGAGCTAAATGTCACCAAAACAAAAGAGTTGATAGTGGATCTCAGAAGGGCAAAACAGGCCCACTACACTCCTCTAAGTATTTAGTATCTATTCAGTTCTGGTTTGAAACGATTGGACAGCTCGTCTAATCAGCTTCGCTTATTGGCTGGTTGTCTCTCTACCGAAGACCGTCCCCAGACCATGGATAAGGATGAACATGCACATTATGGGCGGGCTATGTCAGGCTAACATTTCACTGCTTTTTGTATAACTATACATTTATGCATGTGACAAATAAATATTCTTGATTCTTAAATGTAATGCATCGGTCACCAAAATGTTAAATTTATAACTGCCACTACCAACACATTCAGTACGCTTACTACGACAATGTTAAAATAAATCTGTATGTGAATCTGAGTTAAAATGTGTTTGATGGTGTCACACTACAGTACCTGGACACATGGCACGGAGTCTAGAGTTGGCATCTCTGCTCTGACCCACTGTCCCACGGCACCTCAGGCATTCCTGGCTTGATGCACTGTGTACCTTGGGAATGACACATTGTCTCTTGACCTGTCACAGTTACTAAAACAGACAATTCATTTCAACCTGGAGTACTGGAGCCTTACCTTGAGGTCAATAGCAAATAGCCTCTGAGATTTGTTTGTATTCAGCTAGTTGTGTATTCTGACCCTTTATTGTTAAATGACCATTTGCATAATGGCTCTAAATTCACAGTGACAGAAACATAATCCAGGCATGTTGTCCATACCATGGTGTTGGGCCTATTGATCATACATCACATCAGTTTAGAATACATTAAAATACTTCAGTAAAGTATGTTACTGTATGCTAAAGATTAAATGTTAAGAATCTTAGTATCTTAAAAAAAAAACATTATCTTACCACGCAACAGTAAAATTCAGATGCAATTATCTGATGCAATTTATGCATTTTAGTACAATGTTTCAACAGCATGTTCACACCAGTTCAGTGGCCTAAAGTAGCCTATGCAAATTGATCTGTAGCCTACAATTAATACACTGGAATTAGACTCATATCATGGCAATTGATCTCATATCAGGACGTCCGGCCATTTTGCTCAAGAGCAGAACTACACTACACTCTAGTGGTTAAGTCCAGAAGTGGTTGTTGGTCTTCATCAGTTTACAGAGTAGGAAATCGCCTCTGGTCTATGCGAAATCGAATATAGCCCACTGTAGATGGATTGGAGAAAGCAAAAGTTGAATGATCTTAGTTTATGAATATGGTAAAACATACATCAAGGTAAGACAGACAAAATATCCATGTTAAATGCTGCATATTAGAACGACTACGTTAATCTTGAAACCAAAGATTTGATTGGTCACAGTAGTCCACAAGGATAAGGAAGTAGGCTAACATGAATGCAGTCTAGCTTTCAAGGCGTTGAATTAATAGATGATTAATATGATCGCCATATTTCCCCTATGTAATTTCTGTTTTGGTATCAGGGTTCCACGCCCGGTGTGGTGGGGCATGTAGGCTTGTTAGAATGACCTATTTCCTACAGTGCGCGGCGCGCCGAAATGCGCGCACCCCACATGAACTAGCCAACACGAAACACACGGCAGTGAACTTTCCTCCCATGAACCTTCACATCAATCGAGTTTGTATGAGCTAAGAGAGCTGGAAAGCGGAATTTCAATGAAAAGCTCAAGCAAACACTTAACGTCCTTTAAGAAGTAGTAGCTATGCGAAAAAGACCAGACCGTCCTGGCAAATCTACAGATGAAAAGCCACCACGGGTAGTTCATCAGGAAGCCTGCCATGAGAAAGATAAAGAAAGGTAACGTTAACATTAAGCGTAAAACAAAGCAGGCAACCGATAGCATAGCCTCGACAGCACAGGTTAGATAAGGCTACATTTTGAGAATATGTTGCATATAATAACCCAGTAGGCTATACGCTACGCTATTGTACTACCACGAATCGTTAATAAGTTACTCTTCTTTTTCAAGGCGGTGCACGAAGACACTGAAGCGGTTGGTGGTTGCGCTTGGTCTTCTGTATCTGAGTGTACCGTTTTTAGTGCGACTTTTTCCTGGAATATTGTATCACGCAGTTTTCTCTCATGTCGGTAAGAACACACATTTCAAACTGACTGCTCTCTGTTCTGGGGGAGCATAATTTATATGTTTGAATGATGTCCTGTAAAATACCACTAATTTATTCATAGCCAGAATCCCACTCTTCACCGATCTCAGTCGACCTGCAGACCTTGCTCTCAACCACACAGTGAACATCTACCTGTCATCAGAGAAGGACATAACGCTCGGAGTCTGGTATGAAATCAGCCTCACCAAAATCTCAGCTCTCATTTAATTCCCCTTCAGACAGGATGTGAAAAAGTGAAGTTAATTTTGATAATTGTAAAACCTTTTATTCCACTTTCTAATCAGATACACAACTTTCTAACTAATTGAACTTTTTAAAAATCAGGCATACTGTTCCAGACTCCCTTTGGGAAGAAGCTCAGGGGAAGGGTCCAGAATGGTATGAGCAATCCTTACAAAATGGAGCTCCAGTTCTTATTTATTTACATGGAAATGGGGGCACAAGGTGAGGAACTGTGTATGTTTGGATAAATGACTGTAGTCTCCTGTGTTATGTTTGCTAGGGTTCTGAAAAGATAATTATGATAGGCTAAGTCAGTCTCAGTGCCCCAGTAACCAAATAATTTGGAGTGTAATACTGAATGGGGCATTGTTGCTGTTGTTTGATCTAACTAGACCCATAAGATTAAAGGAAGTTTGAATGTGAAAGTGAATGAATGAATATTTTTGGATCATGATGTGCTTGTCTCCACTCTCTTTCGTTCTTTGAAACAGAGCTGCAAGACACAGAGTTGGACTTCTGAATGTAAGTATTTTTTAGATATTCAATTGTCATAAACAATGAATTCAATTTTGCAGAGGTTTTGTTTTATGTTATTGTCGTAGGTTTTGAGTGCAGCTGGATTCCATGTTTTGTTCATGGACTACAGAGGTTGGTTGAACTCTACTGTGTCAGTCATTTTATTTTTTCCCTTATCAATGTTGAACATGATTGAAGCCTTGCAATATCCTCACATGTTGTACCACATACAGTACCTGTTTGTATCCCTGTTTCTCATCAGCAAAATATTCTTCAGATCTTAAAGAAAGCACCATATGCACTCAGTGATCTTTAACTGCACAGTAACCAGACGTTCCCAATTTCAGGACAATCATTGTTTTGTTTAGATGGTCTGTCCCTGGTATATTACAAGAAAACTCACTTTGTCCACCAATTTGTGAAGCTAAAAGCATTACTTATTTTAATGTTACTGGCTGTAGAAGATAGGAATGTCCCTGGTTCACATTGGAAAATTCTGGGAAATGTCCTCAATTTTAATCTCAGAGGCCTAACACACACACTCCTGACACCCTCATAGGTTATGGAGATTCCTCAGGTGAACCTAGTGAATCAGGCCTGACCACTGACGTCCTCCATGTGTACCAGTGGGTAAAAGCACACAGTGGAAACAGCCTGGTTGTAATCTGGGGACATTCACTGGGCACGGGGTGAGTAATGAAATTTGGAATATACGCTGTACATATTCAAAACATTGTGTTAGACTGGTGTAGGGAGTGAGTAAGATCTTGTGTTGCTCTTTTTTTTCTTTTGTCATGTTTTGTGAAATAGGAAATTGTTTTTATGATATTGTGGGAATTGCACATATTGAGAGATCAACTCTCTGCTATTTCACAGGAGAATTGGTTATGAAAAATAGCACTCTATTGTTTTTTTTTTTTTTTACAAATAGTAACTTATTGATTGACTTTAATCGTAGAATTAACCCCAATCATGTCAGCATTCCACTATGCCAACACCCTGAACACTCAACTCCACACAGTAGAAAAAGATACGGATATGCTTAACTTATGTTCTTAGTCATGGTACTGAGTAATTTCAGAGTAAACACTGGGTATGTTAATGTATAATTTGACAAGGCATCACTCGGTATCAATTGCAACCTTAGCTGAAACCAAACAGAGTTTACTAAATTATATTAATCCTTCCACAGAGCAGCAACTAACACTGCTTTGGAGCTTCAAAAACAAGGTAAATTCTGTTATGTTTGGGTTTAAAAACAAAAGAAACTGGTTGTTGAATCTTTGTCCACTGAATATGTATTTATGCTATTTTAACTAAAACAGAATAAAAATAACAAGAAAGCATTGAGGACATTGTTTAAATACACTGTTGTTAAATACACAACAGTGTATTTAAAAAGAATGTTTGTGAATAGAGCACTAATATATCTAAATACTTCAGTTGAGGAGCTCAATTCAGAAATATATTTTTTAAAATATACTTTGCAAACGGCGGTCAACTTAAAAACCCAGCCACCAGTGTAATTTTGCTTTTAAATAAAACTCATGCAGACCTCAGTGTCAATGTTTTTTTGTATGAATTTTATCAGAATAGTCACTCCTTGCCTTGCCTTTATCTTCAATACTTTCCAGTGATATTACTTGTGCAAGTATGCAAACAGCTTTGTATTATTTAATTTGCATTAAAATCCATGGCTGGCCAGGCCCGTAGTGAGTCTATATCCCTGAAGATGAGCTTGCTACTCTTAACACATCCTGTGGGACTGTCTTCAAATTTACACTTTACTTGAAATCCACAAGAAATACGCAACGAGGAGTCGAGCCCAGTTGCCTGGTAAACTAACTTAACCTGCCAGCTGTACAGTCTATGTGGACTGGCACATGAATCCTATCAATTCGACTTTCCCTTTAAACCTTTGATGTGGACTGAATTTGGTGACCATTTTGACTATGCTGTTCCAGGGGTCACTGTTGATGGAGTCATACTAGAGGGAGCGTTCACAAACATAAGGGAAGCAGGAGCCACTCATCCTTTTGCCAGGGTAGGTAGTCGTGGTTACGTTTACTCCACATACTTCATCAACTGATGCTTTTCTCCATCCTATGAATGTTTTTTTTAAGATTAATCCTTATCATCCTTTGGCTTGTAGACAAATAAAAATAGTGGTGTGACTTTAAGACTGTTCATTACAAAATTTCAGCAACTACAGGGGGCTTCAAAACTACAGTGACAAAAAATGAAAAAATAAATAAATAAAATTAAGTGCAAAAATGTAAAGCATACATACTGTATACGTTTATTTGTACACAAACTCCCTTATGAATTTGACTTTAGTTTTATCTGGGTAAGTGTTGGAGCTGTAGTAAACAATGTCCTTATTTTGATTACCCATTGTGGCAACTAAATGCATTATAATATTGTTGTTCATTTGCAGATCTACCGAAAATTTCCTTTTTTCGAATACTTTTTCTTGGACACCATATCAGAAAATAAAATGGTCTTCCCCAATGATGAAAAGTAAGGAAATATATATACATTCTATATATGCATAATATATAATAGATATATTTTCTAAAAATAAATGATAAAAGATGTAATGCACTGTACCTTCTCCTTATCTCTTAGCGTGCGTAAGCTACAGGCTCCACTACTGATTCTACATGCTGAAGATGACAACATTGTGCCATATCATATGGGCCAAGAGGTAACATCAATGAGAACAACTCTGAGTGTTTATGTGGTGAAATGCATATTTACAGGGTAGATTAGTGACTCAGTATGTGATAAATAAATAAAAGATAAGGCTTATCTTATCAGATTTTATAGAAGCCAAATGAGATGTTAAATTAAAGTAAAGTCAAAAGGAAAGCTTTGGCAAAAATGAATAATCTGCATAGATGTATTGCTGTTATGGTATGTACTGTATAAAAATGTCATTCTCAAATGCTTCTTGTCAAAGTTTTAACATTTCTTTAAAACTGAGCCATGCATAGCTTTGAATGTGTTTTAAATGCATGCAACGAAGTGGGATATACCTCCAGTAAGATAAGTGTTACTGAAATTCCATTGTGTGACAGGACAAGCCTTGCAAACTTCCAATTCCTACTTCAGGCCCAGGGTTATTAATTCAGCAAATTAATACAATCTGTGACTATTTTAGGATCATATGTCTTTGTAACAGGATCTGTTCTTTGACTAAAAAGAGATTAAAAATGTAATGTCTGTTTACACAGCTGTTTGAGATTGCACAAAGTGCACGGAAATCATCTAATAGCATCAAGCTAGTTTCTTTTGAGGGTTTCCATGGATACAAGCATAATGGACTCTACCAGGATCCGCGACTCCCTGAGATTGTTAAGTAAGGCATCATTTCATAGGTGTACTTTATCTCATGCACTCTAAAACTATTTTGTTGTTGTTGTTGTAATAGTTTTCTAGCTCTACAGACAAAATGTTTTTGAGATACTTGTACACAGGAGCCTTCGTCCTGTGGGTTCAGATTCCTATCACTCAGGGTGTAGGTACATCATTCCACGATGGAGGACAAATAGGTTTAAAATACCATTTGTCCCTTTTCCCATTTCCCTTCTGAACAATAGTCATAATTTAACTTTGCATTGATCGATTACCTATTTATATTTAAGTTATCTTGTTGTATGATTGCACAGCCAGCAGTGCAACAAAATATACAACCTCTTCAGGGACATTAAAGATGTTAGGTTAATTTACCAGATTTGTAGGCACTTTTATGGCTAACAGATTCATTATGGGGAAATGAAGGCTCTCATGGCGCCCCCTACTGTCTCTTTGTGAATTTACTCTTGCTGAAAGAAGCTCAGTGTCGGCCCCCACAGAACAAAGTCAAAAGTAAATCACTTTGTCACAAATTTTTGTTTATTTTCTGGTCAACATAACTCTTTCAAATTTAATATTGCTGGTTTGTATTGTTTCTTTTGCAAACAAATCAACATGTATTGGTAAATATATAGGATGCTGGTGTGAGGTACAGAAACAGAAATAACAAAATCAGCAACTGCAAGGGTTAAACACACTTTACTCTGCTCTTCAATTCCTTCTGTCAGCTAGTAGACAACGAGGACCAAAGCCTTGCTTTAAATGAACCCCAAGCTTTGTTTAGTGACCTGACAATTATTAGAATGTAATAAAAAAATAGAAAATCCTATCTATACAGTATGTGTACCAAAATAATACAATTTATATATATAAAAAAAGAATATAAAATATTATGTGTTAAGTGCTAGCTTTATTCAATTGCAGGCAATTTGTTCACTCACTGAAGACTTGAGGGACGGCTCAGAAGATGTCAGTCATTGCTGCCGGTCAGCAGTTACATGCTCTCGAACAGCATGTGACTTACAAACTATCTCTAGGAATGTCTTTTGACAGTATAGGACTGTATTATTACACAATGTGAAATAAAGTACTTACAAATTTTATTTAAATTGCCTTTTCATTTCTTGGAATTTCCTGCAGGATGAATAAAGAACTATTTTTTTTTAATGTGGCTATGCATCCTGGCTGTTACTTGAGCAAGGCACTTTACCCTAAAGTTGACAAATGTACAGTAAGTCACTTTGATGTAAGCGGAAAGGTGAAGACGGCTCCTGCCCACACTTCAAAAGCTCATGGTAGGGTTTCATGGTTCTCAACAAAGCTTTCATCACTGTATCTACATGGACCAGTTGCATAAAGCATTGTGTCATCGTCATAGCAATCTCAAACCCAGGATGTCTGTGGGATCTCAGAAAGTCTACAAGATTTAATCGTCTTTAGGCCTATATGGCTAAAGCTAAATAATAAATGCTCGAGGAAAACTTCGCCTAGTTGGTACCAGGGTTTTAAGGCCTTCATCAAGTGTTCTCAGAAGTGTCAACCATACTGTAGCTCCCTGAAGGCCCAGATCCTGAGGTGACCTCAGATCCTGAAGTATTCGGCACATCTGAGAAAGACACAGATTCCCTTTAACTGGCAAAGAAATATAGGCCAAAGTCCAAACTGTATTTTAACATTAAACTATGCCCACAGGCAATGGTTTAAAATTGAGATGCTACTAGCATAGTGGAGAATTAAAAGAAAAAAAAATTAACAAAAACAATTCACTTACTTCTTCTCCGAATATTTTTGAAAAAATTAAATACAGATGATGATGATGATGATGTCCCTGCACTTGTACTCTGTTGAATAATAGATTTAATGGATATGGTTACATAAATATTAAGGAGTCAGCATGAACATACTTCAAAAAATTATGAATCTGTGTCTGATCTATAATCAAGACAATTCCTTGGTTTTAACTATGGAATCCGAACACCCACTTTGAACAGACAAATCTATCTGTACTGGTCAACCAAAAACAGTGTAGGTTTTTGCTATATCATGTTTCAAAGTATTGTCAAACAGTGCCTACCCTTGTGCCTCCTGAGCCAGAGGTTCGTAGTCTTAGTCTTCCTGCTAGGGCCTCCCTTATCTGTAGGGGAAAAGAAAACATTAGGGTAGATCAGTGGTTCTCAAAGTGTGGTCTGGGGACCACTGGTGGTCCGCAAGCAAGCTCAAGTGGTCCGTGAGGGGATTTCCAAAAATAAATATGTGAATTAATCTGTGTTTCTTATAACATTATTTGGAGGCAAAAGATGAGTAGTTCACTGAATACTATGAGGCAGGCCTATAATTTATTAAAAACGTCAAGCTATCTTAATTGGAAGTGCATAGAAACGCCCATTTAGAAATGCCTATGCAAGGCCGCTGATTATCAGTATGCGACTTGGAGAGGGGGCGTGAGTACAGATGGTCTGTGAAAAAAACATTTTGGGCAAAGTGGTCCCTGATCTGAAAAAGTTTGAGAAACACTGGGGTAGATCTTTATACACCAACTACGCAACAACATACAACACTATTAAGTGTCAAAGTGACAAAAACATTTACCTTGCTATCCAACAGTGTTCCAAACACCAGAATGAAGAATCCCTTTAAAATAAAGTGTCATTATATTAGTTAACTTGCTACCGTATAAACTTGTAGTCTAGAAACTGTTTCATGACATTCTGCTTTAGCATAGGTAAACTCAGACAGCACCTCAATCGAGATTAAAGGAGAAATCTGGTGTGAATCAATTAATATTCCTGTTAATTGGCATTTGCTGAGATCTGTTGGTAGTTTATGACAATCAGAGAACTTGGTGCAAAATTGGCACTTAGAAAATGGGCAAGGATAGGCGACAGGTACATTTTAAAGTCGCATAGGCCTAGTGAGTGTAAAAAAAATGCAATGAAATTCACACCTGTCAAAAAGGTTTCAAGTTCGTTTCCTAAGGGAGGAGGTTTCAAGCAAACTAAACAGGGCATATGTGAATACCCCCTAGGTTTGCTAACCCATAAGTTAGTGTTAGCTACCATTTTCTAAATTCAATCTACGTTGTGGCATTGTGATAAGTTCCAGTTTGTTTGTGATTTGAAAATGAGAAGCTCAGTTTTTTTTTACTCCAGTGGCCTTGCAAAGCAAATATCTTTTTTTCTTTTTTTTTTGGTGTGTCCGGGTTTACCGAGGCTAATACAACCAACTACTATAGTCATGATTTTCCAGGATTAAAGTCATATGCATATCCATTTACACAGTAAAGCGAACTGATCATAATTTGGAATAACAACTGCTGATATCATATTGTTTTAAATGGTACCTGTAATGAATTTAAAATGGCAAAAACAACGTGTAGTCCAATAGCGTCAGGTGCAATCATGATGCCTATGCCAAATCCCCATGTCAGGCCGAAGAGGGGGGTTAAGATGGCGACAACTCTTGCAATGACTGCCAGGGCGTGTTTTTCATCATGCTGTGTAGTGTTTCCCACACCCCTTCTCAACATTTTAATGAGCACAATCATCATCACCAGAAAATTAATGGCAACAATAGCCAATGCTGGAATCACAAAAGCCAGAAGGGCATAAGTCGGGTCCCAGTTGAGCCAGCAAACTTGTTGGTCCCGGATGTAACCTCCCCCTCCTGCAGTTGCTGCAATCGTTACCACAGCGATTATGAGTGGGGCGCCATAGCCCAGGCAGAATCCAATTGCCAACATGGCTGCCCTTGACATCTGGGAGAGAACCATGAGAGTGCGATACAGCAACAGGAGAGCAGAGACCAGCATCCAGAAGAACATTGCTAGGTAAAAGAAATGGATGAAAAAGGTTGCTGCTGTACATGCTGGAACATTTACTGAGTCAGCATCTGATATGGCAGCTCCTATAATAAACCAAATATCAGCGATCAGAAGTGACACAGCAACGTTCACCACACAGACATGGCGCATGTAAGATGTGTCATTTATGGTCATGCTCTTCCATATGATTCCTTCAATGATGAGACATATGATCAAGCTGAGAAGAGATATTCCCACACCGATGTAGGTGATGTAATCCAGAAATAATAAATTAGGAGTGTTTGGGGACATGAGTATTGAAAAAGATGTTGTGTGGTTGCAAACACAGGTCACCGTTGTGCCATTCTCAAATGATATGAGCTCACATCCAAATGAATCCCATCCGCCAAGTCCATCAAAAAGCTCAAAGTTCCAAAAGACACATTGAGGGTTTTCCAGTGATTGATTTGTGATCTCAAAACTCAGAGAGAGGTTGGTGATGGTGTCATTAATTTGCAGTAGAACCACATCTGCATTGATGAAGTTGGATAATGTACTGTCACTAGCATTTACACTAATATTGTCACTAGTATCTCTGGCAGGGAGGACATTATTTAGGGTGGAGAATGTGATGGTTGTAATGAGAAAATTCCCTTCATCTGGGATGAAGATGGTGGCAGATGAATTTGTTCCCAGTGTGTCACTGAATGAGCTGCTGACTGAAGTCTGGCGCAGTTGGATAATGTCTGTTCCTGTTTCAATATCTGTGTCCTCTTTCAGTGATCCCACAATAACTTCAACAGAACCGAGGAAAAATGCACTGACATTCCTTGTTGTTGCACTGACATTGTTTAATGCATCCCAGGTGTTAAAGGTAGAATTTGACACAATGATACTTGAGGTGTTGATAAAATTCTAGGAAGTGACATAAAAAAATGATTGGTTAGGCTATAATGAAAGAGAACTTTCAAAAATATTTACATTTCTTACACATATTCACTGTTTAAAAGTGACCC
>JAODXP020000025.1:29238197-29270697 GCA_027497455.2 Sardinella longiceps
CACTGAAAAAAAAAAAAAAGTTGACGGAATTCAAAATTTCTAGGCAACGTGATGCAAGCGTTTTTTTGAGTTCTCTTTACTTAAATTATTGTGTGGTTGACGCAACACAAATATTTGTGTCATACAAACTCAAAAGTTTTGAGTTGAGCAAACTTGAACTTTTGGGTTCTAACAACTCAAAATTTTCAGTTTCACTTTTAAGGTCATAGTTCTACAAACTTAGTTTTTTGAGTTCTACCAACTAGGTTCCCATCCCTCACACCCCCAGTTCTACCAATCTTTTCACCATGCCCGATTCAACACACAACACAGGAAGTGTAGTGAAAAAAAGCTTTTATTCACCATTTTGGAAATGTAGCATGTATGTTATTAACTATTAAACATTTACACATCACACTTGTGCTAAGAAATTACCTTCTTGAGAATAGTTTTTTCCATATGTGTGAACACAATAGCTATACGTGGTGGTGAGTTGAGGGTCAGGTGTGTCAAACATTCACCATTTACAAAAGCTTTCTTGTACTTTTTAACCGAGAAAAAATACCTAATGTAAACACATCACCAAATCAAATCACTAAATTTTTCACATGGTATACGCTGCAAGTCTATGGTACTCTGACTAAGCAATTAGACAAGGGTCATGTAAATGTGGCTATTGTATGCACACAACCCAGAATACCAAAGTAAACCACAAACATAAAAATAAAACCACAATCTTTATCTTGGTAACAGCTTTGAGAGTATTGCAGACCTTAGCACTCTGAACTGAGTATATTGAGAACCCTTTCCTAATTGCCTCATCAGAGCACCAGAAAGTTGTAGCTTACACATCATGTACCGGTAAATAGCGATTCATCTCCCACATGTATGTGCACACTAGTTCTTGGAGTATTTGGAAAGTACACATTACCTTGGACCCAATGAACTGAATTACTTGAAAAATCAGTCTTTCCCTATGTGTGTTTGTGAATGTGAGAGGCAGGTGTGTTACGAACTGTTAAACATTACCACCATTTACACTACAAACTATCTTGCACTTTTAAACAAGAAAACAAATGAAATCAGGTGAGAAAAACCTGACGTAAACTCATCACAAAATCTAATTCTTAGAATCCATTTCTATTTGCATCCATTTCAATTTTTAACATTTTTTAAACTGGTGTCATAGGCTACAAGTTTAGGCTCCAATTAGGCAATTAGAAGAGGTCATGTAAATGTGCCTATTGTATGCAGACAACACAGAATACCAAAGTAAACCACAAACATTATAAAAATAAAACCACAATCTTAATCTTGACAACTGATTTTAGAGTATTGTAGACCTTAGCACTCTGAACTGAGTATCTGAGCACCAGACAGTTGCAGCCTATACATCATGTAAGCAGCGCTTCATCTCCCGTGTGTGAGTTCCTGTGTGAACACTAGTTCTTGGATTATTTGGGAAATTACACATCACCTTGTGCCCAATGAACTGAGCCGTCATTCGTGTGTGTGTGTGTGTGTGTGTGTGTGTGTGTGTGTGTGTGTGTTTGTATATAGTATATGCAAGCTATAGTATATGCATGACAACCTTACTTGCACTTTTAAACTTAAAAAAAAAAAAAAGAAGAAAAAAAAAGGCAAGGAACCCTTCAAGTAATCACATCACCAAACTCTTAGCATCCATCCATCTGCATTTTTTCACACAACTGAATGGGTAGTGTAGGCTACAACTTTCTGTTTCTGATTTGACTATTACACCAAAAAAAATAAAACAAAAGTGTCATATGAAAATGTGTCTATTGCATCAACACATATAACATTGAGGAGCTTAGTGGTCTGTGCTGAGCTTCTCGAACTGCTCTTTACTCTCTGTGTGCGCCCCTGTGTGCACAGTTCTTGGAGTAGATATGGGAAAAAAATGTTCAATGTTCTTGTCCCATGTAGTAGTTGGCGAAGAAAATAAATGTGTGTGGTTGTTCATGGAGTTGTGATAGAGCTCTGTGGGTGTGCATATATGTAATGTGCATGACCGTGATCGATCAAGATCAGGCTTCACAGCAAAAGCTTGTCTTTCAAAGAACGTATGCGCTGTGAACATGTGCCAAGCTCAAAAAAGATGGTTTGAATGGCCTCAAAAGTGTATCTCATTTTTTCTGGGTACCGTATGTCCATGGCATACAGGAGGCCGAAGAGGTAAGCAAATGCAGCTGCAAGGTCAGGCAGGTCGCGCTGGATGATCGCCCTTCCAAGATGACATTAATTTCTATCACGGTTGGAGGGGACGCGCCACCATCGTCGTCATCATAGATAGTGAGAATGGCAACTGGCACTCCTTGAACCACATCTTGCTCACGGTCTGTGTTCTAAGGAGAAAACAAACACAGCATTGTTATAGTGACGCTGACACCCCACAATAATTGCCGTCACATCAGTTAATTCAGGTCAGGATATATGCAAGAAATCGAAGGGTTCAATTTACTATACCATTTCAACAATATTTTTACTTACCAACACATCATTAAACAGCAGTCTTTTTTCCCCATGAATCTAGTAATTACACTAAATCACTCTGGACTGACTTACCACGCATTTCAGAAAGAATTCTGAGGAGTCCTCACGAACAAAAATGGGAAGGCCTCTGAGCGCTGCCGTCCTTCGGTGACGCACAATGTCTGTTGTCTGTGAATATACGCACAGAAATTTCTGTTTCACATGCAATTTTACAGTTTCTCAGTCGCTTTGGTACATTTCTCAGATCAGAATTCTCAACACTACTTGTTAAATCTTCACATATGTGCCAGTTGTGCACCTCAGGAAAGCAATTTCTTATTTCTTTGAACAAGTGGCAAATACCTTGGTACACTGATGCACAAAAGTGTACATTTTCTGTTGAATAGTCTCACACCTCATAACATATACACATTAATTCATTCATCTTTACATGCAAAATGGTTGAAAATGTTGTCATAATACAGTATTTCAAGGGCAGAAGAAAATAAGCAAGATCATGCACGCAAGGTGTAGGCAGACTGAACTGTAATTTCTATAGCAATGTTATGTATAGTTTTTCCAAAGGAGACTTATATTCAGATTTGGATTTTTTAATGATGTGTGTGTCCTTTCTGTAGTGCAATGACATGATTTGCCTACCATGGATTGCCTACCTCATCATCAAGTCTATTCAGCAACCTCTCCAAATCTGGACCAAAAGCTGCCTTCCTGGCTCGATACAGTTTTATGAGGCGAGAGGAATACTTGTCCAGAGATGCATTCCAAGTTGCCTGAAGATTTCTGCTGGTGATTCTGTAAAATTCTTCGCATATCTACATAAAAGAAACAAAATTGTAATTCTGTCAAGTCTATTATTATAATACCCCTACCA
Organism: Sardinella longiceps; assembly: GCA_027497455.2. Lineage (NCBI taxonomy): Eukaryota > Metazoa > Chordata > Actinopteri > Clupeiformes > Clupeidae > Sardinella > Sardinella longiceps. The sequence continues at coordinate 29,241,562 of JAODXP020000025.1, forward strand.
GTGCTTTATGTAGTCTATAGATACATTAGATAACAAGACTTTCATGTCACACTTTAAAAGGAAAAACTAAATTTCCAGGTTAAGCAACACAGGACAATATATTCACAAATATACAAGGAAAACTTTACCTCCTCATGGCGAAACAGTGCAGGCCATCGTTCTTGGACTTCTGATACCATTGGCTGCAGCTCTATGATTTCTCTCCGTCGATGGGAAAAGGTCATCTCCATCTTCTGCCTAATCAGACCCAAGTTTCTTTTCTTTTTCTTTATCTCTTCAATCAGTGCAAGCCTTTCCTCCTCAAGGGTGGTACTATTGTGGTTTTCTGGATATTCTGGAACGTGGTTCACCTCCCCACGTTTAGCCTTTTTCAAGGTGAACGGCACTGCCTCTCCGTCTGGTCCCTTCCTTTTTTTATTCACCATCACCTCATTGCAGCCTGCACGGCGCAACTTTGCCCTGAAGTTTCCCTTTTTGTAATAAAGACTCTTCAGCCATCCATCATAGCCAGATACACTATCTGTCTCCTTCAGACATGGATACTTCGTAAGAAGACCAGATGCAACAGACACCAATTCATCTTTACTGGGATAGGCACCTCGGAGATCAAAAACGCTCTCCCAAAGTTTACTGACAATGTCTGACCGCATGTCCCCAGTAAGAACAAGGCGCTTCTGTGTTTTTTCATAGATCTCATTGCCCTTGCGCAATGTAAGCTCAACATCATACGCAAATTTAGGGATCGGAAATGGATTAGGCCACTGAGTGGTACGTCTTAAAGAGGCCTGGGGCGAATCTGCACTACTCTGGACAGAACTTGAGGAGGGAGATGGGAGGGGCTCGGACGAGCTCTCTTCAATGGAACCAGTAGGGCTCATCTGCACTTCATTATGGTCCTCAGAATGAAAGCTACAAGTATCAAGGGAAGACACTGAGCCAATGGAATGGTTATCAGAGAGATTGGTTGGAGATACATCAGTGTTCCAAACAATGTGCAAGATAGCACGCCCTTCCGGCAGCTCTGACATTTCAGTCAACTGACATAAAGCATTACCAAAATCAGGGTCCTCATACTGGAGTTTGAAATCAGTATCAATTTGGAGTCTGTCTTTAAGTATATTGGTGAGCTGGTCAACAGAATCTGGTGCTTTTGTGAGCTGGACTCGACGAGCTTCTTTTGGAGAGATGACAACACGAAGTAACAAAGTCTGTAAAGAAGAGGGGTAGATGTGTAAATTATCACCATAACTGCAATGGTAAAGCTAAATTAAAATAAAAACAGTCACACATTTAAACTGGCAGATACAACATACCATTTTGATGGTTTAGTGTAAGAGGAATGTTCTCGTTGTCACCATCAGTTTCCCACCAACTTTGTATGCTTCTAGAGGGTGATGGTCTGTCAACAGATTTGGATCCAAAGCCACAATTTCAGAGGGGTGGCACTCAACAAGTTCGTAAGATCGTAAATGTTCATTGTGTCTGGAAACAAGTGCTGTGCAAATAAAAGTCACTTCCTGTGCATTTATCTGAATGATTACAATCTTGTGAAATTTTGGAAGATCATTGCACTGTCCACAAGACACAATCATTCCCTCAGCATACTTTGTGCCATGTAGATGAACAGATTTAGAGAGACTCACTCTTTGAAGATGTGGACACTCCCTTTCAATTACATTCCTCAGAGCGGTATCCAATTCTGAAACTGCAACTACTTTCACTTTTTCAACAATGAGCTTTGCCTTGAAAAGGTTAGGGCTGTCCAGGTGGTAGGCCAACAGCTGCTGATGTTTCATGGAGAGAGTAAGAAGCACATTTTTCCAATTGTTAGAGTCATGAACAACTTTTTTGAAAAAACTGTGCTTGGCCTCATATCGCATCGTCCACAATTCTACCAAAGGGCCATAGCACCGAATCAGATGTGGGTAATGATCAATGAAGTGATTCTTTGGCTTAAGTTTGTACTCAGGAAATGTATCAGTAAGCAATTGGCGGTGATGTTGCAGTTTGGAAGACAGATGGCACAGAGCTACCTCTGAAAGCGTGTATGAAACAACTATGCTAACAATGTCCTTGAGGTCCATTAAAATGGCCCAAGCAGGTTCATGTTCAGGGACCTTGCACCCAATCAAAAAAGGTAGCAAGTTCAACAAAGTCCAATTTTCATGGCCATTGCCTGCAATGGTACCATTCTTAAAGCTTCTTTTTGAAATTTGCTTTGGTTTGTTTACTTTGTCTGTATTCTTGTATGGGAATGACTTAATGTTGATATTAAGCTCATCCAATGTGAAAAATCTTTTAGCTATCAGATTTTTCAAACACAAGCACAATTCATATGGAATGACTCCTTCAAAAAGATCATGTAATATATCTGGAGGAAAGCCATTGACGGCATGAAAAAACTGCAGATGCTTCCCAAGAACACATTCACTTTTGACACCATCAATGCTTTTGAGGCTTTCGTTTTGCCTAAGATTTTCCAAAACTGCATCATGTCCGTCAACAGTCCTTAACTGGAAATCCTCAACATCAGTCGTAGCAATTTGGTCCTTGCTTATCAAACAAAAACGGCAGAACTTATCAACATTAAAGCTTTCAGAAAAGCCAGCTAGACTATGTGCTGCAAGGTTATCCGCGCACACACAAAACACAGTGCCCTTCACAAACTGATCTTGTGCTTCAACAAAGAGTCCCTCCTCCTCTATACGCTGTATATCTTTAATCAAGGGTTCAAGAAACCTTTCATAACCATATTCCTTGACATCTTCACTTCTACCAAGAGCAGCAAGCTGAATTGATGTAAGGGTAGCTCGGAACTTGGCAGGTAAATTTAGGACAACCCAATACACAGCAGTTATCTTATAAATCCTTTTAGAGGTGCCCAAAGGATTGCAAATTTCAAAATCATCTGTGTATAATGCCAGACTAATGCATTTGTCCTGTTGTCCCAAAAGTTTATTGTCCTTATAGTGCTTTCCGTCAAAAGAAGACTCGTAGAGACCAGGTAAAGAATCTTGACCAAATACAAGCTGATCTGAAAAATCCTCTCTATTGAGTAAACTGGTTAGCACCTTTGGGACTGACACATAAACAAAGGAATCCTTGTGAGCTGAATTAAAAAGATACTCTGTGGGCTCTATTATGGAAAATTTCTTCTGAAAATATAAATTCCTGCGGTAATCTGTCGAGAGGCAGCCTTTTTCAGATGTTGTTACCAAAAGTGGATTATTCTCAACAATAGCATTAGATATTTCAAGCAGAACTGAATCATCTACTTCAATCCTATGCCTCAAAAGTATCTCTCTCACGGTTCTCAAAGTCTGATTGCTACCAAAAGATAGAATGTTATGCAATTCCTCAACAACTTTTTGTGTTGCGTGCCTACTAATATGCAGCTCTGTTATCATACACAAAAAAAGAGAAGCCAATTTGTGATTCAGTGTTTCACCATCCACATTTTCCACAGACTCTTCAACAGAATCTACACCACTCTCCAATGATACCCCGGCCTCACAATCATCCAACTCCCCATCACTTTCTTGAACTTCAGTATTTGCCCTACCTACAGTTCGAAAATCCTTTAGAGTGCAATTCCTGTGGTGGCGGCTTCTATGAGAAGTAAAGGTTGGGCGAATATTGGTTTTGAAATTGCATCGTAGAATAGGGCATGGCACAGTCTCCCTATTCCTTAAATGATTTACCAGATGGTTCCAAAAAGTCTTTTCACTGCAAATCTCTTTAAACTCACACAATTCACATTGAAATGTTGAATTTGGTGATGTTACTGTGGATTGATGTGATCTTGAGAGATGTGAGCGTAATGCACCTGATGTTTTGAATATACATACACAATCTGTGTGAATGCAAGGCCAATATCCACCTTTTCCGTGACGAAGGCGACAATGCTTCAATAGGATGTCCTGAGAGGAGCTTGAAAATTTGCACAGCTTGCACTGCATGAAATCCTGAAAAAGAATCACACAAAACAATTTATTTTACAACACAATATATACAATACAGCTTGATGAAAGCATTATACAATACACCTTGATGAAAGCATAAGCATTGGTTAGGGTTTTTTTTTTTTTTTACACCTCTCTAGCCAGAGATGACACATGTATGAATATGTATTACTGCATTATCACAATCATGAAGGGCTTCATACAGCTGAAACAATGAATCCAATATTTAATATAAAAGTAAACCAGTAGGACTAAATGTGAAATCATTGCATGGTGTTCACAATTAGTGGGCTTACCATGTGCCCTACTTAAAAGACAGTGAATTTTAATATGTCTAAAAATGCTGATATTGACGTCAGAAATGTTGAAAAAAAAAGAGGATAAATTCAATCTATTTCAATGACCAGACTAGTGCTACCAGAGGAGGCTTAAACGGAGCCAGAATCAGTATGTCATGATCTATGGTGAAAACGTCTCCATCTACTTAATTTAACGTTAAGACACGTGGAGAACTCTCCCCCTTCCCCTTGAGGCTGGCGCTAGCTTACTGATACTATCAGTAGCTAGCTGCTACCAGACTACTGCTTGATAGTTTTAACAGGTTAGATTATTTCCCTGATCCAGCTCGGAAATGCTCTTTATTTCCCTCCAGCTCGAAAATGCTCAATAAAGCCATCCGTGTCACTCGCTATCCTTTAATAGCATATTTCTAATTAAGCTAAACATTTTAGCGATTCTATTCTGACTGTATGAAACATCATGTGACTTCAGAAATTGGCATGACGTTAGCAAGCTAAAAACAGCTAATAACTTCGATAATTCGGTTGAAATACTTGAGATACGCGACATTTGTTATCTCACCGACCAAATATATCTTTACTTCTTTACACGTATGCCTTCAATTAAGTTGTACTTTGTAAAAATAACAATAATTACCTGATGTGAATCTCTGAAGTCCGCCAATCGTGTCAGTCTCGTTTGAAAACTTGAAAAAGAGGATGACGCTGGGCCCGTCCGTGGAGAAATGGTGGAAGCCCCGTAGTAGGAGGCGTGTCATAAGCAGAAAGTTAGGGAAACTTAAAATTTCTTGTTGGACAGCTGAACGGCCTATGGGAAGTTAGGGAAATACAGAAAAACTTGTTTTGCTGAAACAAGTATACTTGTTAGATATTTTCTGAGAAAATGAGTTGGGAAAACGTCTATTTATTTGTTAGCTGTTCCAAATTATAATTCTGACTCATATTACAATACAAATGTGTGTTAAAACAACAACTGTAACTTATTTTTTTTACGCTGATGTAGTCAGACATAGGGGAGACCGCTTTTGGTTGGTGGGTTGGTTGTCCCACTTCGAATATCTTAGCCACTAGAGGGCGTTGGTATAAACATGCATGCTATTATAAGACTATCATTTTCACATAGGAACAGGAACATCAGTTGGAACAGTACATCCTGACTGCTTCAGATATCTTAGTCTGCCGCCTAACAAGGTTCGCAAGTTGGCTTACTAACAATGTATGTATCCATCATTCATTTTTAACCACAGTTCACAGCCTCGGGAGGACAGGCAGGGGAGGGGGCGAGGAGGGATGGGAATGTTGAGAATAATCCCACAACTCTTGATACGCAGACTAATGGGAAGAGGTGACAGAGGAACATGCTGAGGCACTGACTAGTGCAGGGGTGGGCAATTATTTTGGTCGAAGGGCCACACTGGCGTTTAGATTTTGCACTAATGGGCCGGGTGTTAACCGTCAACCGTTTAATACTAGAAAATTGCCAAGTCTCAAACATGTAGCCTCACTTTCTTTACAGGACATGTTAACATGCAGGGTAAAAAAGGGAGATTTGTACTTCATGACAAATTTGATAATTTAGGGCTATAATCTATGTCTCCATGGCAAAAAGATAAATTATTCTACTTTGGGAAGGCTCTGCGGGCCGGATTAAATAGCTCAGCGGGCCGCATGTGGCCCGCGAGGCCTTAGTTTGCCCAGGCCTGGACTAGTGCATGGGCCCCTCTGCAACCATCACACTCTCCCAGTACTCATGCACATTGACCTCAATTTAAACTCTCCAGGGTTCCCACTCCAGATCAGACTTAAAGGAATAGGCCACCCCAAAACGAAATTTAGTCTCTTACCATATTCCCCTGTGTTGGATAAGTGACCAAAAGTGTTTTTCATTCACCCCCGTGGTTTTCCGTATCCAGAAGCGCAGCGTTAGCTTAGCTTAGCATAGAGCGCCGTAATTTGGAGTTTCCATTTAGCCAGTCGTTCTTAAAATAGTCATAAATGAACTCAAGATTTTTCCTAATTTCGTTGTTTCACCTGTACATTCAAACCGAGTACAAATGCCAATGCCTTTATCACGAAGGGTCTGCCTAGGAGTGACAAAGTCTTGGGACTATATTCAGGCGAAAGGACAGGCAAAGCACCGCTGATAGGCGTAAAGTCATCACAGCACCTGAAAACCCCAGAAAGAAAGTACTACAGTAACTTTCCAGTGCTTTGCCTGAATATAGTCAGGTGTGCCTATCAAGGCTAAGTTTAAATGTAGTACTTACATTTCGTAATAGGTTAGACATGATTCTATTCTAATGCCAACCATTGAGGCTTACTTCAGTAAAATGTCAACAAACGGACAACATGTTAATGCTGCCCTTTCTTTTTAAGCTGATGCACGGTACCCTCAAAAACACAGTTGGAGAAAAGCCAGTCCTTCTGGGAAACAGAGTGCTCCAGAAATTTCTAGAGAAAGACTGGTACCTAACCTCAGAATGCCTAAAGAGGCCTTCAACATACTGTGTGACCAGTTGCGCCCACATGTCAACCCTCAAACCACTAAGATGCTGGAACCAGTGTCGTTAGAGAAGATGGTTCCAGTAACCATCTACAGGCTTGCCAGTAATGTGGAGTTTCACGATGTTGCCAATCTGTTTGGTATTGGTGACAGCACAGCCTGCATCATCTTCTGGGAAGTATGTGAGGCACTGAGCAAACTCAGAATGATTTATGTGAAGAGGCCAAAAACTGTTCCTGAAGTTAAAGCCATCATGACAGGTTTTGAGAAGAAGACAGGATTCCCCATGTGTGCAGGTGCTTTGGATGGTACACACATCCCCATCATTGCCCCAGAGAGTTGTGTCACTGACTACTGCTCTTCTGTCCTCTGTTTCCATCCTCTGTATTTCACGCAAAGGAGGCATTCTATCTATACCAAGACAAATTTTATCATATGATATCTCATCAGATTATTAATTTAAACTAGTTGAACATACGTGAGGTCACAATTACACAGCTGGCTTGAATGACAGCATCCCTGACAGGAAAAGTTCTACAAACGTCTCAGACTTCCAATGGTGGGGAAAAAAAGAAGCAGGATCAGTAAAATGGTCCATCCCCATTCCTCTGCCAAAATCTAAAAGTAGAGTTTAAACATGTGAAAACAATAAACATTTAACAATCTAGTTAAATTAATAAATATATAAACGTAGAACTCTTTTACATTCTCCAAAAGTCTGCCACTAGTAGCTTTCCCTCTTTCTTTTTTTTTTTGGAATCTTAGTCCTGTTCAATAACCCTGCTAAATCCGGAACAACATAATTTAGAACAGCATCAACCGAACGCAGAAGTGGAACAAAGAAGTACTTTACACTGAGTCAATGTAAACTCGATTATTCAAAATCGAAACTAAGATCTGAGGTTCTGGTGACCCAATGTAAAGTGCTTGTTCGCCATTACTTTCGTGATTGGTCTATGGTGGTCCAAATTATTGCATTCCATGCAATGTAGGGAGGGAAATAGGCACAGTGCTCCCAGTGGTTGTGTTCCTGAGCCGAGAGCCATACAATTGGAAATCTCATAGACCCAAGTAATCCCTCGATGACATGACGAGTAACTTGTGCATATATTGGACTTATCTCCTACCTGTGAAAGTACCAGGATAAATTTAGCTGTCTTAAGTGAACAAAATCGTTCACATCCTATCAGAAGAGAACTACACGGGCTACACAGCCTCCACCACTTGACAGTCAAGTCATTACTTTGCAAGACTCACTGAACATTTTCTTTTAGCGAGTCAGGTGCTCTGACTGAGCCCTTTTGATAGACATTTGTACTCATAAGCACTACAGTGGTGTTTTGTAATGTGTCCAGGGCTTTGATCCAGAATTTTTGCCAATTGGTTCGTTCAAAACAGAAACAGTATTTTAACGTTTCTGGTTTTGATTCCCACCCTAAAATAGGGTGACCAGACGTCCCCGATTTCCGGAGACAGACCCCGATTTTGATGACCTGTCCCCGAAAATGTCCCCGATTTTGGCCGAGTACGACTCGAGAGGAAAAAAACAGAATACCCAGCCAGTTGCAGCTGAGTTACAGTTTTAATCCATGGATACAGTAGTGACCTGTCCCATTTTTGACTGGATCTTCCCTCTTTTTGGTTGTCTGACCAGGAAAACTTACAAACTCTCCCTCAACATTGAACTTTTTAATTGACTATTTTCTCCTCGCCAATACATTTTCTGGTTTAGCAAACGCAGCTTAATACAAGTCAGGCCTTGTATTTAATTTCAGTGCTATCTTTCTCAAACAGTTTAGGTGTCAAAGCTATTTTCAGTAAATATGTAGGATCTAATAAGTAGCATCTATCTTTACTCTCTCCAACAAGAACAGACGAGACACATGAGAGTAGGCTATTTTATTTTTCTTAAAAGGGCAACAGCATTTAAAAAAAAAAAAAAAAAAAAAAAAGACCATTTGTTACTTTGTTGATATTATGTATGAAAGATTCCTGGACTCCTGTCCATAATAGCATCAGTAGATAGGCCTACATTATTGCAATAATCTCTCTCTAGGTTATTTCCCATTTTTGGAACAAGCATGTAGATAGGCTAAGTGAATTTAAATTTAAAATGGTAAAAAGGTCCATATCCTACCACTTCCTACAACTCTTGACAGACCCTAGAATTGCTTTAGCATAGCCTATAGCAGGGGTGGCCAACCAGTCGGAGACCAAGAGCCACATATATGACTGTGTTACAGCGAAGAGCCACATCGGCACACGGACACATGAACCTGTTACTACTAGTACGTTACTCATCCTTCTGAAACACACACACCTCTGCCAGTGAGATGAATCGTCACACACCAATATGATAACAGAAATGTACCTCTACAATAGTAAGCCCACAGGCCAGCAACATCATACACATGTGCACACAGCCATCTCTTCCTCTCTCTCTCTCTCTCTCTCTCTCTCTCTCTCACACACACACACACCTCTGCCAAACAGATGAATTGTAAATGTGACACACCAATATGATAAGAGAAATGTACCCCAATAGTAAGATCACAAGTTCAATTGAAAGGTCAGTCCCTTTTGGAAAATCCTGGTCGAGGTTAGCATGGAGTAAGAAGTAGTGACGCTGAAATTTCGAAGCCTTGAAATGTGCCAATGATGACTGACATATAAGGCAGAATGGCACACAAGCACAAACTTGGAGCCGCATGACTCCGGGCAAAGAGCGGCTCCCGAGCCGCGGGTTGGCCACCCCTGGCCTATAGAATACACAATGTAATGCATCATCCAGAATGATAACACTTCAGTCTGTCTGAAAATTTGTGGGAAAGTTCCTGTCTTTTATCCTAAGGCCTAATAATCAGTTTAGAATGCATAGTGGAAAACATCCAGATACTGTGGGGACAGACATAAGTGCACTACACTAATATAGGCTTATATACCCTTCTAAGAGGAGAAAAGAATGCCTCCTAGGCCATGGATAAAGTACAATAATGTCAAATGTGGTGACGCCAAAAAAACTGAGATTTTAATGCTAATTTTTAATTTTTTCGCTGAACGCCAAAATGTCCCCGATTTTCCTCAAAGAAATCTGGTCACTTTACCCTAAAATTGACGTTCGTGAAACGGTTAGAACAAAGAAAAAGTCTCTGAACCGGTTAATATCGTTCCATGTCAGCTCTGCGACATAAAATGTGTAAACTTTTCAATTGGTATCATACAATTGATATCAAAACTTTTCCCTTTAAAGGAAAGTACCGGAGTGAATTTGAGCATAGCCCTGTTGACAGAGCTTGCTAAATGTGCTAGTTAGAGAGTGGAACAAAATAAATTGGTACAGCACAGACCGAATACGAACGCAGAAGCAAACAGGCACTTTACACTGAATCAATGGGACCTGACTGGGAAACCGAACATAAGATCTGAGGTTACATTGACTCAATGTAAAGTGTTTCGCGTTCGCTTTAGGTATGTGCTGTTGAAAATCTTTCATTTCATGCGTAATATATTGCTGTTAGAAGGCTCATGCAGCAGGACTATGCTTAAAGTCACTCCGGTATATTCCTCTAAAGAAATCATTGAGAGTTGGAGACTTCAGTGGCCTTCGATTACCAGCTGGTGAAATTGGCAATCTCAGTTTGTCTGCTCTCTCCATGTTCTCATTGAATGACAGGAGGTTACCCTCACAATTTCATTGAAGACACAAACCTTTTCAGGAACAAAAAAAGAACTAGTTTTAACCAGTTACCGCTATTTTAAAAAAATCGATTCTGTTCCAGAACTTAAAAAATGACAAAGTTTCTGGTTGTCGTTCCATGAACAGGTCCAAAGCCATGAATGTGTCTGCTGATGTTGCATAGCTTTTGGGTTGACATTTGGTGCACGTCTAAATCTAAATCGGAAATCTATATGGTTGGACCAAAATGTCTTGTGTCTTCAGTATTGGCTCATCTCAAGTAGCTTGAGCTCTTGTTTTGCTTCGTCTCTTGCCCCCGATGTTACTCGGTTGCCCGGACAGCAAAGTTCATTTGATAAAAAATACCAACAGTAATACAATTTAAGCAATCGGGCTTGAAATGATGTGAAACACTTGTGGTATATGAGGGCTACATCCAAAAAAACCTTCAAGGAGAATTTAGGTGCGATAAGGATAGGGTTGCCACATTTGAATTGTGAAAAACCGGGACACCCAACAGTGTTTTTTTTTTTTTTTTTTTGGGGGGGGGGGGGGGGTGTAGACCTAACACCAACATGTCAGAATAGACCAAGGGCTAGGCTACTGTTAAATATAGTAGTCTACTGGTAGTAGTGACACCCATTACCAAAAAAAAAAAAAATCTAGGGTTAATCAATTGACATGGACATTCATGGTAAAAGTGTTAACAATTGTAAACAAGAAGGCTTATGGACTTTGCATGACTGCACTGTAAAGATTAGCCTATGTAAATCTATGAATAGGCTAATGAAAAGATAAGATAAAAAAAGAAGAAGAAAATCAGGCCAACGCACATGTCGCCTACCTCGGTGCTCGGGCCCTACGATGCTTGCGCAACGGCTTTCTCTACACTGTATCAAGCTGCAATAGACTTTGCAGGTAGCCTGATCTTGATCTTTTTTCTGAGATGGCCTCTTCGTTCATGATTGAATCATGAGGAGCACTTAAACTTTCAGGCTAGACCTAAAAGGTTTAGGCGATTTTACGTGCTGAGGAATAATTTTAGGACGCTCTGTGTTGTTTCACAACTGTCGGAAAATGCGCACGGAGATCGCTAAAATGCATAATAATACAAAGAAACTTACTCTTACTCAAACCTTTATGCTTTTCGTCAACATGGTTTGAATTACAGTCTCTGAGGAAGAGAAATATTTGCTTGTTCTAGCTCAGTGAGTCCCACAGTGGTCGATCACAATGATAAATCTGACAGTCAGGTTAGCCTATTTATGGTCATAGTCCGCCTATTTATAGAATTGAAAAGGTAGGCTACCTATACTTCAATTTTGCGTGACGAATGAATGCTACCAGTGAGGCCTACACAGGCTATCCTGCAACTCACGATCACTCGCTCCATTAAATGCAGGAGACTCCCAGAGATTCGCACAGTCTTGGCATGTCCGCAAATAACCAATCACATAAAATCAAGCCTGCGCACAGGCTACATCATCCGTCGGCAAGACTTGGCCAATCTAAAATAGTGGCAGGGAACACTACAGTAGAACAGTAGGCTAGAATTATATAAGTTTGTTCAGAGGTTAAACTAATGAATATGTGAAGAACATTTTCACAACAAAAAGGGGACAATATGCGTCCCGGGAAGAATTATCAGTTTCCCAGGACAGACGCACAAAAAACGGGACAATCCCGGGAAATAGAGTACATGTGGCAACACTAGATAAGGACCCAAAGTATATTGTAACATCATAAAAAAGCTGAAACACTTCCCGGAAGCAGAATTTTGATACGTCCTTGCATGCCCGAGAAAGCCACTTGCTAGTTGTAGCTTCAAGGGGCATCTAGCGAGGTGTTAGTGGCCAAATAGCTGTTTTAAACTAGCCTGGGCGAAAGCGACTGTTGACTATGTCATACAGTCTGGCCCACACAATCGGAATAGGTTTCCCTTTGGATATGACGTATTCTCTCGCCTGGCTGTCACGCTTACAACTTTTGCTTTCAGTAGTAACAGATCTCTGGCAAGTTCTGATCTAATTTGACATCGTAGTGGCAATAAATCCTCAAGATCATGGATGCTAATGTCATGTACCAATTTTGTGAATGTAATTCAAAGGGGGAGGGGGGGGGGGGGGGATAACAAACGCGTTGCTATCCTGTAGGACAACAAAAATTAGAGACATCGCTCTAAACTGTGTGCTGATTGGATAAACCGTAGAGTAGCCGAGGGAAAGGCAGCTAGGGGGCTCGGCCCAGACTACGTACAGAGATAAAGTTGCTTTGTAATGTAGTGAAATATCTCATCAAGTTTTCCAAGGACTACATAAGACATAAAACCGTAACATTATCAATAGAGGAAGCTATTTCCCTGTTCTACCTCTTCCCCAATAGTGGTGGCAGCTCCAGGTTGATTTTTGCCACCCCACTGTATCTACAACATGCATATAAACAATAACCTTATACACTTTACACATACACTTTACCTCTCCAAGAAATCATAGATCAATTGCTTGTGCCTTTAATTAATTTGCTAGAAGAGGAATTTACTGACCCAAGACAACAATAGAAAATTAAAATTACCTCACATTTTGTGGAGTGACCTTTCGCATGCATTACAGAAAGAAAGGGCTTCATCTGTACAAGGTTCTGGATGTCTGGTAAGGCCTTTGTAATTTCTTTGCAAATTTGGCCGGTATCGGCACATATTATCGGGAGCGTGTCTATGTTCCCACAGCTGTATAGTCCCACAGCATTATATTCTCACATTTCTAAGAGTTTTATTTTCTTTCTTTCTTCAGTCAGGTACTATAGTCCCACATTTCTATCCCTGCCTGGTAGACCCCCTATGTAAGTTCGATCTTTGGTATTATTTGCCCTCAATGGTGCCTACCAGGTAGTGGGATTAGGTTAAGGGTAAGGGTAGGGTTCTTTTATGTTGTGCTGCCTAGATTTATATTTGCAATGAAAACGATCTTCATCCACTCTTGTTTTCAGAACGTTTTGCATCCACATTCCACAACGATTTTATATTCATCCACCTCAGCGATCATTTTTTAAATCGACCACAGCAATCATTTTTGGAATCATTTTCATTTTCAGAATCTTCCATTCTGATGTGAACGGAAGGGCTAACTGGATAAATATTACCTGTGTATCGGAACATATTGCTGTGGGAAAATAGGGTCTATTTTTTTTTTATAAATCTTTATAATGTGAGAGCATGGGGCTGTGGGAACATAGGGCCCAATTTCCCAAATTTCCTGACAAATGTGGGAACATAGGGCCTAATTTCCAAAAATTCTGTGAAAAATAAAAATTCCTAACATACGTGGGAACATAGGGCTGTGGGAACATAGAGCTGTGGGAACATATAGGGCTGTGGGAACATAGAACTGACCCCCATATTATCTATGCATGCTGTATGGGCCGCCAGCTTTTTTTGTAAGTACATGAGATAGGCAAAGATTTCTCCCCGATGCATGTTGAGACAATATGTCCACTCCAGGAATGCCTTCGAAGAAGGTCACCACAAATGGTACTGTTCTGCTAGCCTGGCGATGCCATCCTACGTACCTCCGCTAGTCTGGAATAAACCCCCCTTCCCGCCTTTCCCTCGGTTACTCTATGGTTTAGCCAATCAGCACAGTTTAGAGCAAATGTTGTAGTCCTACAGGATAGGGACGCGTTTGTTATTCTCTCCCCCACTTTCGAATTACATTCACAAAATTGGTACATGACATTAGCATCCATGATCTTGAGGATTTATTGCCACTACGATGTCAAAATAGATCAGAACTTGCGAGAGACCTGTTAATACTGAAAGCTCAAGTTGTAGGCGTGAGAGCCAGGTGAGGGAAAACGCTATATCCAAAAGGAAACCTATTTCAATTGCGTTGGGCCAGACTGTATGACATAGTCAACAGTCGCTTTCGCCCAGGCTACTGTTCTGCAAGTAAATACTGTAATGACCCTTGGTAGTCAAGACTAGAACACTTGCTTTCAATAAATCGACAGCTTTATTTAGTCACAAGTTTCGATTATACAGAAGAATACAAGTGTTACCCTCCAGTCAGACTAGCTACAAATCCAAGCGACTCAGGTCGCTGAGGAGGCGTGACTCAGGGCTGTGATCCGTTGGTAGCATGTTGCTAACTTAGGTACTTGGTAGAAAATCGTACAGCAACACACAGGTATTTTTTGTGTACAAAAATAACATTTTCCGATGCCGTTAGTAACACTGATACCTCGATTTCCAAAACATGAAGTCATAAATCCCTAACTTTTTAGTTTGCGGCCAAGTTTGAGATCGTTTTCGTTAGCGCCGCCATCTTGTCAGCGGGAGACCGTTTCGTTCAGAGTACCTCGGCTTCACTCGCATTGGCTGTCGCAGAGTCGCATTGCTCCTCATTTGCATATAATAGCCTTAAAGTCTATTCTGGACCCACCCAACGGGCGACTTATCGCTGGTCGCTTGCTCTCATTGACAATGAATAAAAAAACGGTCGCGTAGCTCTAGTCGCTAGTCTGACTGGGGGCTTAGCCCTGAGACCTAAGGTCGAATTCCCCAAAAAATTGTTTTGGTCCCGGTTGCCGATCGACCCTGTCATTTTTTGTGCGACCCAAAAAAATGTTTTCAGGTTTTTGGAATTTATCTTATTCATGAGCTTGGAGGAAAAAAATGCAAATTAAGTATATAGATACGGTTCGTATTATTATATGATTTTCAGACGACTACATGTAGGCTACCAGTTTAAATCGCTTGAGCAAAGTTCCGATGCAACCAAAACCTGGCTACATACAAGAGAAGTGGCCGCGGGTATGGAGAGGGAACACTCCGAAATTACAAGAGCTCCATGAACATTAGCTGCCACCAAGCAAACGTTATCCTGAACGATGTTCTTATTTTTTCAACAGACGAAGTTCAACTTTATTGAGTTTGGCCTACGGTATGTTTCCTTTCACGTAGACTTTCCTTGTCAACCTCTCCCTCTCGCTCATTCTGCTCGCGCAACAGATCCTCCTCCGCTGCGCGCAAAATAATAACAAGTCGCTCAATAGTAATTTAAAATCCGGTTAGCATAACTATGCAGCGCAAAACTCTTCCTCTTATGTTAACTTAAGCCCATTAGGATTGGCGATCATCCTGACACCAAAGATGATATTCGAAACACCCGTTTTGAAAGGACGAAAATTACAGCTGATTGCCAATGCTCATGCGCTATTTCCATTGTCCATATGAGGATATCTGTGCATATATCTGGAATTAGAGGATTTTATTAGACATTTTAAGAAATTCAAAGATAGCTACATGTACATTGTACTGTTCTGTATTTTGGCTGCTTCATGTAATATGTGACTCCCTCCCTTCAATTTGTTGGGACATTCAAACTTGAAGGCTATAGCATACTATTGATATTTTCCTGTGCAATGCACAAGTTGTCCTGGGATGGGCTATTCTTAGCCAATAAGAATAGATTTACTGCGTATTGGCTATCTTTTCTTAAGAGAAATCCAGTGTGAATCAGTCAAGTCATGTTGTTCCAGGTGCTTGAATGCTGTTTTTAATGGAATACTCCACCTCCTTATGAGAATTGATTATTCACCCCCTTACCTGGAGATGTATCTCAGTAAAATATGTCATTTTTCTAGTCTGGCAACCCTAATTTTACCTTTTCTTAGCGTAAGCATTGGCGCTGGAATGTAATGTTACGAGTTGATATGAAATGTAAAGTAACCAGATAACAACTTGTTGGCAACATTTCATTCCAACGCCTATGCCTAAACTAAGGCAAAATTGGGCAGTGGTGTCATTTATTTCAGTTTGTGTGAGTAACATGCTGGGACATACAAGCTGATCGTGTATATGTACTGTAGTCTATGTTATGGAAAAAATAGCTGCTTTATAGACAAGCTTTCGCGCGCAAACCCTGGGCGGCGCCATAACCCCAGAGCGGCATCAAAATATGCAATACATTTCCGCCGGAACTGGGCTTTACAGGATTTACCAGCATCTACCCATAGAAATTGATGGTGAGACATACAGAGAAAAAGGACAGACGATCCGCTAAATTACCGTAGTGTAACTGCCTGTTTAAACAGCGATGCAATGTCCTTATCAATCCTCATCACAAAAGTCTGCCACATTTGTATTCACGAGATAGACTAACGCACCCAGTATCGATGTGGTAATTGAAAAGAGGACCAGTATGTGACAGCTTTGGCAGCTAGTTATCCTACATAATTAGCTCCGCTTAGCATTTGCTAACATTAGCAAACGTTGCTTTTACCCCGCATATGGCTTTAATTTCCGTTAACTGTGCCTACAACATCAAAAATGTTCCATGTGAAGAGTCCGACTGTAAAACTTGCGACAATTACAGTAATAAAAGTCCAACTGATCATTTCTCATCCTTTGGCATATTCTCCCTGCTGCGCGCTCCTTCCTCCTTTCTCTGCGCCATTTGAAAAGGGCTTAATGCCTTTCTGCATTTGGTTTTGAAGCTGATTCCTGTCAACGTCATCAACACAGTCCAAAAAATAATTAACATTTTGAGAATTGTTAAAAGATCCAACGTCCAATTAATATCCAAGGACCACATTATTGACATTAGACATTGTACCGTAATTTTTTTTAAAAAAAAAGATACATACATGAAAAGTTGGTTTACAAAATGATCTACTCACACATGCCCATGTACTTGTCTCTTATTGGATGATTTTGGAGGTTATTTTAAGGGAAAACGATTGGATGAAATAAAAAGTCTGCGTTGATTCTGAGCAGAATCGTCAGAATTGTCCATAGTCCACTGTACTGGCCGCCAGCGCTTTTTGCAGGTACAGTGGGTATGCGAAAATTTCGCCCCGGTACATATTCAGGGCTTTGAGCAAAAGCCCGTGGCGGCAAACTGCCACCTCCAAGCCCTCTTCATCCAATTTGGGATTTGTTTTCGATTCAATTTTATCAAAGAAAATTAATTACCTCACATTTTGTGGAATGGCCTTTAGCATGCCCAAAACGGAAAGAAAGGGCTTAATCTCCTAAAGGTTCATGATGTCTGGGATGGTCTTTGCAACGCTTTGTATGGCTAGTATTTACACATCACATCAGCACAGGAATAACTGTAGGCTGTACTGGCCAGCCGCCAGCCCTTTTTGCAGGTACAGGGGGTATGCGAACATTTCGCCCCAGTACATATTCAGGGCTTTGAGCAGCAAACTGCCACCTCCATGACCTCTTCATCCAACTTGTTCTGCATGGCTCCTGTCCGGTTTCTGAGCGGTGAACAACGCAGCTCCCACGCTGCTCTTTTGAAATAGAAACAAGTTCTATTTTTCTAAGCGTTTTCAGCTCGGTAAGCGGGACTTGTGCGGTGTCCATAGATTTTGAATACAGAGCTCGGGTAGCCGCTTCGCGTAGAACACCGCAGAGACAATTTCTTGTGTGAATGCCCAAGCCCACAGGCACCGCTTACGGACCGCACCGCGAACGGCCAGTTTGTGTGTGATTCGGGCCTAACGGAAAGAAAGGGCTTCATCTCCAAAAGGTTCATGATGTCTAGGATGGCCTTTGCAACCCTTTGTATGGCTAGTATTTACACATCACATCAGCGCAGGAATAACTGTAGGCTGTACTGGCCGGCCGCCAGCCCTTTTTGAAGGTACAGGGGATATGCGAAAATTTCACCCCTGTACATATTCAGGGCTTTGAGCAGAAGCCCGTGGCGGCAAACTGCCACCTCCATGCCCTCTTCATCCAACTTGGGATTGGATTTAGAGGACTCCCTGGCAGCAGCCCACCTTGATATTCCACAGACCCTTCTTCCATGTACATGAGACATATTGATTAACAAAATATGAATTTACTGTGATAAAAGCATGTGGAAAAAAAAATGTATTAGGCCATGAAAATGCATATATATATATGAAGTGAGGTGAAGAATCAGGTGAAGTTGTTGATGTCCATAATCTTTTCCTTCTCATGGTGGCAATAGGTCCACTCAAGGAAAGCCTTCAGAAGAAGGTCACCACAAATGGTACTTCTGCAAGTAAATGCATATACGTACACACATATAAATGGGGAGTAATGAAATGCCATGCACAATCTATAGGAATATGGGAAGTGCACCATATAGGAAATGTCAAAGAGGAAGGTTATAAGTCTAGCCTTAAAGGTATTGAGAGTGTTCACTTCACAAATGTAAAGATGGAGAAAATTCCATAAGAGAGGTGCCCAGTAGCAGAAAGCTCTTCACCCTATTGTAGATGTAGATACAGTCGCTTTTTGAAGTCAATTAGGCTTAAGATAGGAAGCCAATGCTATGCAAGAATGGGGGAGATATGTTCATATTTCTTAATTATAGTGTGTTATCTCAATGCAAGTGTCAATGCACGCAGAGTGTTGTCTGGAGGTAACAAATGCATGTATTATTTTTCAGCATCATTGAAAGACAGGAGCTTTTTTACCAACTTGACAAGTAATCTTCAATTTTATCAAAGAAAATGAATTACCTCACATTTCGTGGAATGGCCTTTGGCATGCATCACCGAAAGGAACGGCTTCATTTCCAAAAGGTTGCTGATGCCTGGGATGGTCTTTGCTGCCTTTTCTAAATATGGCCAGTACTTACACACAACATCTGTGCAGAAATAATTGCATGTTGTACTGGCCGCCAGCTCTTTTTGCAGGTACAGCGGGTATGCGAAAATTTCGCCACGGTACATATTCAGGGCTTTGAGCAAAAGCCTGTGGCGGCAAACTACCACCTCCAAGCCCTCTTCGTCCAATTTTGAATTGGTTTTAGAGGACTCCCTGGCAGCAGCCCACCTTGATGTTCCACAGACCCCTCTTTCCATGTACCAGTGACATATTGATTAACGAAATATGAATTTGCTGTGATACAAGCCTGTGCAAAAGAAATTTATGAGTGAAAATGCATGACATTCAGAAGTTACTACTCAGACTCAGACTACTCAGGGTTTAACTTATATTCAAATAGAATTAATTTATATGTCTATACAAATTTACTACTTACAGGTTTGATCTTGTCCTGCACACAATCAACAAAGTCCGACACATCTTGGTCATTTGAAAGGAAGACCCCATCAAAAAAGGCCTTGTGCTCGATCTTAAACAGAGTATAAACAAGTCATTGAAAAGGTGCAAATAGACTCTCATGCACAACTTTGTTACAGTAATATAGCTCTTGGCCACGTTTATTTTGTCAAAGTAACTCTCGGAAGAAAAAAGGTTGGAGACCTCTGTCATAAGGCATAACCTATGTCTGTCCGCAGATGTTGAAAATCATCAAATACGTTCAATAATAAACTAAATAATGAACCTCTATTGCTCTGAATGTGAATTCTTATTGAATCTAAGCAATAGCTCAAGAGCTACTCTTTCAGTTCACGAAATCATTATAGCCGCAGCAGCTTCTACAGTGCCAGACAAGTGCTGGGTCAGAGAGCAGTTACCTCACTCACGGCAGATGTAGCGCTACGCGCGAACATCTGATCCTCAGCGATTGACGATTTATTTCAGGAGCCAGAAATCCTTGAATCTAACTGGACAAACGGCTTGTCCATCAATTTAATTGACGTACACTTCAGCCAACCACATCGAAACCAACCGATGACGCTGGTTACGTTTGTTGGATTGGTTGGATTCAAAACAGCTGCTTCTTCGCTACGTCACACCCTCTACAGCAGCCAGCAGCCCTGATTGGTCTGGTTAGAGAATAATTGGCTTGAAATGGCTCTGAAGGGCTTCGACATCAGATCGTTGGGCGGAAGTGCCTTACGAAAGTTACGTAGCGCATGATCTGATGTGAGTGAGGTAAAGAGAGCAGTGCCATTATGCACAGCCATTCACTGTGCTTTATCTTCATCAAATCAACTGAAACCTACATCAAGCTTACCATACTGATACACACAGCAGTGTTCCGTTCATAGTTTTGCTAAATATTCTTACCTCTTGTACCTCCCCCCCTTTCTTGGGTTTGTTCTTAGATTATACACAGGGAGCTTCGGGCGGCATTCCTAGGAATTGGAGGGTAAAAGAACGTTCCCTGGAGGAGCAGCCTGAACATTGCTCAAACTTCTTCCTCAGAAGAACGGCACTGGCATTGTGCCGTTTGAGGGATTCTGACAGGCATTCGAAAGTGACTGTACCATCTCCTCATTGCCCAAAATCGCAGCAACTAAATTGCGTGC
This sequence comes from Sardinella longiceps, assembly GCA_027497455.2. NCBI lineage: Eukaryota > Metazoa > Chordata > Actinopteri > Clupeiformes > Clupeidae > Sardinella > Sardinella longiceps. The sequence goes on from JAODXP020000025.1 coordinate 29,262,202, forward strand.
AGCCTGACTCATCGTTACTCACTTAGTGTGGTACACATAAGATTGCTGCCGGCTCTGACCTCGGATGAGGCAAGTTTCATTCAGTATATTCAGGGTTTCATTCAATATATTCAAGGTTTTTATTTCATTCAATATATTCGGTGTTTCATTCAATATATTCAGGATTTCATTCTATAGATTCAGGGTTTCATTCAACATATTCAGTTTCACTCCATATATTCAGGATTTCATTCAATATATTCACAGTTTCATTCAGTATATTCAAGGTTTCATTCCACATATTCCGATTTTCATTCAATATAGTCAAGGTTTATAGTGGTAATTGCAGCCGTAGGGACGATTCATACTCATAATCTTTTTGAGGTACGAAGACACACTTGACAATGCACGTAAGATACTCAATTAAGCCTCCGTAATGGAAACTGCATGTATTACTGGCATAATGGCTAAGGCGTCTTCCCCAACTTATCCAGAAGCTCTAGTGTTTTGAGATCATTGATCAAAGGATATTATACCCTCTCATAGCCATAACTTTTGAATTATCACTGTTGATGAGGGCAGCTAGATAAATGTTGGATAAAGAGGAGTGGTAACCAGGTAAATTTTGGGCCCTATGACAGAAAATAATTTTGGGCCCCTTAAAGGAAAAATCCGGCGTGAATCAACACAAAGTCCTATGTTTTATAGTGCCAAGCGCTACTGATAGCCACCTCAATTACTGGATTTCATGCAACGCTACTGATAACCACCTCAATCACTGGATTTCATGAGATAGCTAACGGTAACAGAATGGGGCATTTCAAAACGAAAGCAAATCGATTAAGTTTTGTTTTTGACATGCCTCATTCAGTTAGTGTCAGCTTCTGTTTCGCAAACTCGGTGTACGATGCACAAAATTCGATCATTGAGGTGGCTTACAGTAGCGCTTAGCAGTATAAAACAGCAGGGCTACGTGTTGATTCACTCTGGATTATACCTTTAAAGTGACATTCCACCATTTTGGGAAATAAGCTCATTTTCCACTTCCCCTTGAGTTAAACCAGTGATTCTCAAACTTTTTCTGTCATTCCCCACTTTGGAAAACAGAGAATTTTCACGCCCCACCTTTAAGGCTCAATTTGCACACAATTTTGGTCAATATTAGGAATTAATGTTACTAATTAAAAGCCAAATTTCTTCCGGACCAATAATCACAGCAGTGTCTGCGCCCCACTAGTGGGGCCCGCCCCACACTTTGAGAAACACTGAGTTAAACAGTTGAGTTGTATCTCTCTCAAGTCCATCCAGCCATTCTCTGCTTCTGGGGGTAGGACTTTTAGCTGTAGCTTAGCATAGATCATTGAATCAGATTAGACCATTAGCATATCTCATGTTGTCTCTCCTACAGGTCTCCTACTGTCTTGTTCAAAAGTGACTATGAATTCTGATAGTTGTGCTGACTCTTCTGTAGTTGCAAAGTGTACTAAGACCAAAAATATGTGATTTTCTAGCCTGCTATGGCATGGACCTAATCTCATTCAACATATGAGGGACTATTTTCTTGCCATATCAGCCCAGAAAATCAACAACTTTCATTTTTGGTTGGTGTTAGGACAAGTTGCAACTACAGAAGAGTCAGGTGTCAATTTGGGACAATCGCAGAATTCTTAGTCACTTTCACAAGGCTATAATAGGAGAGATGCTAACGGTCTAATCTGATTTAATGATCTATGCTAAGCTGGAACTAAAGGTCCTACCATCATATTCAGAGAACGGCTAGGTGAACTGAAGAAAGGTAAAACTCAGTCATTCAACTCAAGGAGAGGTGGAAAATAAGGGTATTTCCCAAAATGGTGGAATGACGCTTTAAGCATTGATTTTAATCATTTTTCTTTCTGTTGGTTCCCGTCATCCTAACTCCCCCTCTCCCCTGGCAGAGCCCTCTTGCGGTAACCATGGGACAGATTACCCAGGGTGTCTTGCATCTTGGGCTTTGCTTTGGGTTAGAGTAACAGAGCCTGGATTTGTGTGTGTGTGTGTGTGTGTGTGTGTGTGTGTGTGTGTGTGTGTACTTCGTGCGATATATCCTGATTGGGGTGGGTAGCGGATACCAAATAAGCTTCTTGTCAAGGCTGTCAGCAAAATGTCATGCTAAACAGTCATCTTGATGGTCACAGCTCATGGAAATATTACCACTTCATGAATATGTAGTTTCACACTGCAAAAAATGAAAATCTATACAAGTAAAATAAACTTGAATCTAGCATTTTTATCTTATTTCACTTGTTTTTCAATGTATTTTCTTAGTAAGGCTGGATATTGTTAAGATTATTTGACTTGTTTCAAGAAAATTATCTTACTTCGATAATACAACTAATTCTGAGCAGCTTTTTCTTAAAATAGCACACATTTGGACTGAGTCGTGTTAACATTTAGACTGTGAGTACATTTTTACTTGTTTCAAGACAATAAGACAATCCATATTAACCTGTTTTAAGAACTGACCCCATCTCATTAAGATATTCCAGCTAATCAACTGTGATTGCCTTCAAATGGATTGGGTCATTGAGATTGTCATTCATGATTTAGCTTTGAGATTCTGAACCTCACCGGTGGGGTGTTTGCAGAACAAAGTAAACTACAATACACCATAAACTTATAATAATAGAAGCTCTGCCTTAAGGATTAACATAAAGTAAACAGAGCAAACAATTTCTTCTCTGCTGATTCACTTATTTACTTTAATACATCATAGCTTCTCATACAACAAATCATCAGTTAGTTCATATTTTCTCAAAACATATGTTTACTATTGAATGGCACAGGGTGATATGCAGTGTAATCAGGTAGTTTTTCTAAATCTATAAACTCTGTTGCCTGTGCACCATTTGGCACAGCAATTTCATATGATTGTAAATCTGTATCCCATTTCAATGTGTCAAACACTATATATTCACATCAAAATAAAGATGAATCAATAACATAAATATTACTTATTAGTCCAAAAATAGGGAACCCATCATTTGAGTCTGTGATTATTAAAGTGTTTAATGTACTTGTTGCCATTAAGAGACATCCATTTCACAGAGATTACATGATGGAAACTGTCAATATTCAAAAAATCTCTAATCTTTGAACTGACATATGCCTCTGAGGCCTCTGAAACCACTGATGTGGGGCGTAATTCTTTTTCATGAGCAAATATATTGTTTGTTTGATAGATACTTTCAACAATTTTGCTATGCTTTACTGTTCAATTCTTGTTAATATAACATCAGCACCAGCCTCTGAGCAGGGCCATCGCAACAGGACAGGCAAACCAGGCAATTGCCTGTGGCCCCAGGCTGAAAGGGGCCCTCAAGAATGACTGTTTAGTCATTTTAGTATTTCAGTTGGTGGGGTTCATTCAATTAAATATGACAGAGTTAGACAATTGCAAGTTCAACACAAATAATTATTTTAATGCAAGTTGCTTGAAGATCATAACAATGAGGTTTACGTAGGAATTTATGAGAGGTGAAGGGCCCCCATACCCTGTTTGCTGGGGGCCCCCTAAGTACCTTGAAACGACCCTGCCTCTGAGATATCCTTAGCTTTTGTAATGACAAGAAGTCTTATCACAGCAAGCTGACCTAAACTTGGGGTTTATGTTTCCTACAGTATAATAAAACATGAGTAAGTTGTTCATAGAGGCATGGGGTCCAACAGGGGTGCAAATCTCTATTTCATCTGAATACAAAATTAACTGTAAAGCAGTTGACTTTACAGAAAACAATGGATGAGTTCTGAAAAGGTTGCCATTCACCTGGTACATGGTATCCTGGCATAGTTATGGTGCTTGCATACTACTACACTAAACTACTAAATATACAGGGAGAATAATGCTAAAGATAAGAATACTTCTGGTGTATTTTGGAAAAATGTTTTTGAAAAAATTACGGGCACCTTCATGGATGCAACTCCGGATTTTACCTATTGGTGGCGCTGTGCCATGCTGATCTGAAACCTATTGATAGGCTACTTAGTTTGTAAAACTTTGGAAAGAAAGTGTGGTAGAATTACATCAAAATAGTTACTAGACAAAACTAGTATTTGATCTCTGAAATTCTATAAGAACATGGTGGCAAACCAAGATAAGCAGAGCAACTTGAAAGAGAAAGCTAAGCAGCATGGAGTGGGACTCAGAGCTGGATGGGAGACCAAATAGCCTTACCTGTATTTAGCATAATTGTCTTAAATCAAGCAAATAAATGAGAAAAATTTGCTTGAAATAAGAGAACATATCTTAACAAGTAAAAGAAAAAAATAGATTTCTATACTTTATTTAAGTTTTTTTGTATGCTTATATTTGGATATTATTTTCTTGTTTTAAGCAATCTTACCAAGTCAGATTTTCTTGCTGCACTGGCAGATAATTTTGCTCAAAATAAGCAATTTTTCACCTAAAACACTACAATCTTTCTTATTTTTTAGAGGGCATTTTTTGCAGTGCATCACTGAAATCACACCGTTTGCCCTCAAACAGGATAAGCGTCAAACTGCATTCGGCACAAATGCGTCACTCATCTGTGCACTCCTGAGTCACCCAAGGGTGTCTAGTTGTGGGATACAACATAATGGAGATGAATGTATTGTAATTAACCAACCATGTACTAATAGGGAGTAATCCTAACTCTTTAGACCTGGAGAGTGTTTAGTTTCTAATTCTAGTAAGATTGTTTTGTCTCAATATTAAATTGAAACAGAATGACAAACCTCTTTCACTTGAGCTTTCCTTTGGGTGAAAAAACAGAACCTGGAGTGTGTGTGTATGTGTGTGTGAGAGAGATAACCCAAGTGGGAGTGGTGATGATGGCGGATATCACAGGAGCTTCTAGTCAAGAGAGTCAGCAAAATGTACCAGTATCATAATAAACCAAACTGTCATCTTTTCTCATCAGTCAACTCTTGTCTTCACCTTTTGAATATGTATAGTTTTGTCACTGAAATCACACTTCTTACCCACAAATAGACTCAGTGTCAAATTGCATTCAGCAGAAATGCTTCAGCACAACTCTGCACTCCTGAGTCACCCCAGGGTGTCTAGCTGCATGATGCCTTTAAGAGCATAAGGGTGGTGAATGTATTACTGTAACTAGTCATACACTTCTAGGGAGTGACCTTTCACTTGAGATCTGGATTTGTCTCTGATTCTATTAAGATTCTTTGTCACATCAATTCAGACATCTATTCAGACACATCATAATGATAACACCATCTTTTGCTGGATAAAATGGGGGATATTTGTAATTGACTCTCATAGAGTTAGAGCTACATATGGAATGCAAGTTTAGAAGAAGTAGATTAGGGAACACATTAAGTTAGTAAGCAAAGTGGAGACAACTTCCTGGTCATCGATTGGCTATATTTAGTCTGCTGTTGCATAAAAATGGGAAATGCCTGTCTTCAGCGTTTGAGCCTGGATTCTCGAAACTGCTTACAGCAAGCAGGTTAAAGGAATAGTCCACTTTTTATGAGATTCGGTTATTCACCACCTTCCTGGAGTTACTTAATGTGGATAAAAGCATTTTGGTCTCAGTGTCTGCATTTTCCTAGTCTGATAGGCTACCTCTAATTATAGTTTTAGCTTAGCAAAGGTACTGGAATATAATGTTGCCAAAGAGTTGCTTTGTGGCTACTTTACACTCCAGCGCTTATGCTAAGCTAAAGCTAAAAAAAAATTAGCTAAAATTCAGGTTGCCAGACTAGGAAAATGCATGCACTGAAACCAAAATGCTTTTACTCACATATGTAACACCAGGTAAGGGGCTGAATAGCTCAATTTCCTAAAAGGGTGGAGTATTCCTTTAACGCTTGTATGGTGTATAAATTGCTAAACTTTCAGGCAAATCACTTTGAGTGCATGGCAGAGTGGAAATGTATAAATGCAGTCAACTACCATTTTCCCATTTACATGACTCTCACAATCACTTTGCACAGGCGGATCTTGTGTTTCCCTTTGAAATGGGTAAACAGCAGGCATTAAAACCGCCCTTAAAATGGTGATGCATTTGCACTTCTGAAGAGTTTCGTTAAGAGTTAAAGGCTTCACTTTGACCGCAAATGTCACCCTGGTCGAGCCTCCGTGAAGGGAAGTCAATCACAAGTTACAAGACCCTAGATCTGCTGAACATCAGTATGGTGGGTTTCACTCCGCACTTTGGTGGGTCTCTTGTTGAAATGACATTGAGTTAACTATGTGGTTGGTATGTGTCATCTCTCTGTATGTGTCACCGCTGTGGTTTGGCTAAGCTACAAAGATGGAGGTATATTTCAGGGGCCTGCAAGAGAAAAGGGAAATGTGGCGTAATCTTTCTCTCTTTTTCTTTTTTTCTTTTTTCTCTTTTTTTTTAAGTAATGGATTTTGGCTCTCATGGAAGTTGCTAAAGTCTGTTCTCATGCTTTATCTTGATCTACTGTTGCCGAGTGAAATTTGACTTGGGTCAGCCCTATATGTTCCCACGGGGAATACAGGGCTGTGAGAATTTAAAAAAGGCTTCAATTTCACCATGTCATCTTTAGAGGACGGACTTTGAGATTTGCACTAGTCAGTGGTGCTAGGCAGATTGTTGACTCATAACACTTGTGTAGCATTCAGTCAATCTCTCCTTCTGACCCACAAGCCCTCCATTTTCCAACAACACTCGCAGATAACATAAATGCTGTCATCTAATGATGCTCTAGCTTGTGTGAAGTGGAAACAAAGTCCCCCAAACATCGAAAGAGGTTTTCTGTGGAAGCACTGACATGAGGGATGATCGCTGATATGTTCCATTCTTCTTGTTACGTAAATGGGCTATCATGAAATTTCTGTTGGTCACAATGATTTGCTCATTTCTTTTTTCTTTTCTTTTTCTTTCTTTTTTTTTTGGAAAGAATTAGATTAGTCTGAAAATAACCGCCCCTTGGTCAATACTTCACTTTGTCCATGAAGCCTTGACATTTGTATATTGAAAATCGATTAGGCCTTGCTGTCCGTGTTCAAAAAAAAAAAAAAAAGATGCATCAGCCCTTGATCAACACAGCAGATGTAGGTGGCAGCACAAAGTGGAGTCATACGTTAGGTCAGTCTCCAAACCCCCACCATACTATTCTCTCTCCCTCTCTCACTCCCAAGTCACGTGTTGTCTGTCTGCTAATAGACTATTGCAAAATGCTGAAGTGCCCCAAAATGAAGAAGTGGACAAGTCCGAAAAAAATTCTGGGGTGTTTTATGTAGTTGCATGTTGACCTTTACCTCACATCTAATGGCGCAGACACAAGACTACACACACACACACAAACACACACGCACATACACACACACATAGGCATGCACACAATCAACCTGTCAGTCACACAAACACATACATGCATGGACAAACTCTCTCTCTCTCTCTCTCTCTCTCTCTCTCTCTCTCTCTCTCTCTCTCTCTCTCTCTACACACACACACACACACACACACACACACACACACACACACACACACACACACATAGACATGCACCATGCACACAACCATCCTGTCACACAAACAACACAAACACATACATGCATGGACAAACTCTCTCTCTCTCTCTCTCTCTCACACACACACACACACAAACACACACCAAACACACACACGCTCACAGCTGAGTAAAAGTGGTGTGAGTTGAGCAGCTAAGGCCTGTGGTTTGGAGAGGAAAGAGGAGGAGCCCTCTGTGGTCATGTGTTCTTTAAGAGTCCACAAAGACACAAGAAACACGCAAGAAACAGAAACTTAAGCCACAGATGGAGAGACGGACTGATAGATAGAGAGATAGATAGATAGAAAAAAAGAAAAGAAGTGTGACAGACAGAATGTTTTGGGAGTTGTTATGAGAGAATACGGCACTGTCAATAACCTTACCGATTTTACCAATCAAGGAAAACATGCCGATCCCTTTCATCTTGCTCCTTCTATTTGGTGAGTTAGATTATACCAAAACACACACACACACACATACATAGATTACTGTACATCCTCATGTAGCTCATTTGATATATTTTTAATATGTTGTAAAATATCATGTTTCACCTTTTTTTTTTTTTTGCTGTTGACCGAGCCTGACTTATTGTGTATAGGAGGACATAAATATTGTCAGATCAATACTTAAATTTGATGTGTGTGTGTGTGTGTGTGTGTGTGTGTGTGGTGTGTGTGTGTGTGCAGTTCATCATGTGGAGTCTGTGATCAGGGTGACTGGATATTTGGGTGGATCAGAAGTGATCAGATGCTCCTATGACAGAGGATATGAGGGAAAGTCCAAGTACCTCTGCAGAGGAAAATGTAACCCTGGGAATAAAGACATTCCTGTCGAGACTAAAAAGGTCAGACCAAAGCAATCAATGGTAGATTCTCTCTGCATGATGACATCAGTGATGGAGTCTTCACTGTGATCATCACTGGACTGACTTTTGAAGATTCTGGACAATACTGGTGTGGGGTTAAAACAGGATTTGGATCTTCAGACATT
>JAODXP020000025.1:29275697-29277403 GCA_027497455.2 Sardinella longiceps
CTACATGAACTTACCCAGGATTTCCACTGAACCAGCTCTCTCACAAGTGATATTTAGTCTGGGGACCTACCTATTGCATTTCTCGTAGCAGAAGCATCGTTTACAATTGTCCATAGCCGTTTATTGGGCGCTACGAATGTCTATCATAGCGTCTGTACATACCTCGGAGCCAATACCAGAGCCACCACGTGACGTAAAATGCAATCGAGGGCCGTACAAATCCCTTTTTGTTCTGCGATTGGATACCGAAAGCAGGCGAGAAAAAACGGCCATGGTCACCATGCTCCTAGTGAAATGAAATAAGCGCGCAAAGGAGCATGGGAATTCCCAGGCTACCAGCCTCTTGGAATGCGGCCCACTGACTGAGAGACAAAACAAGTTTATTCAATGCCACAGGAAAGCCACACCATTCCACAGAACAGATGAAACAGACAGAACACTTGTCTGAACTTATATCATTAACATAATAAATATAACAAATTATTTTTGAATATCAAATTATTGAGCAAAAATAATTGTGCAACCTGTCTGGTACTGCTATAGTGGTTATTAAAACAGGAAGTAGGGGGTGTTTCCATTCGTCTCTGCATGACACTATTGCAACACAAAACCCACTGGTCTCCATGTAAACAACACACTTGTGTCGCTAAGACTGATGCATTTCCTGTCATCATTTACATACATGTGAGTTGAACTTTGAGACATAGAGGGGCAAGTAAGGAGTCCATCTGAAACAGGATAGACATAGCATAGGAAGATATAGATAGATGCAGATAGGAAGAAGAAGGGCTGCTGAGTTTAAAACGGTAGTATTACTGTAGTTAGACGAATATCAGTTGACGCTAAAGAAGTCATGAAACCTCTACTGGTGATCTGCATCGTATTTGTTGGTGAGTTTACCCTCTGCTCTCTCTCTCTCTCTCTCTCTCTCTCTCTCTCTCACACACACACACACTCTCACACACACACATACCATTGTATCGTTGAAAAAAAGATGGTTTTCTACCATCTTACACGCTTACAGTATAGGATCTTTTTGTTCCACGCAGGACAGGATGTTTCGAATTGATTTCATTGAGATTTTGTCGGGTTCAATACTTTTTAGGACTATAATGAGATTTATTTACATTTCCTTTGACCCTTTGGCGAGTTACTGTAGCTCGCGAGCTACCTGTTGGAGACTCCTGACGCACGGTATACATTCGATAATTTACAATTCACCCAAGACATCGCTTGAGGATTTAAATGTCCTTTGTATCTTTTACATGATGTTCAGACATCTTTGACATCTTTTCAGTGTCAATGTGTCCAATTATGGACAAAAAATAAATGAATTAAAAAAAAGATGTCTTTACTGGTTTGAAATAACAGACTTAACGTGCATTGGATTGGCTAATTCAATTGAAGTATGTGGGAAAATGCATGTGGGTGTGCTGTGGGCGTCAGCATGCTTCCCTTGTCAAAACAGAGGACATGTGAGTCACGCTAAATTTCATGATCATGTGCAGGAATTGAGGAATTATTCTCCCTCATCACAGGCTGTGATAATATCTCCTATTATTCACAGGTTCATAGAGTGTAAGACGAGCAAGATAGATTTTGTAACCAACACTAAGGTCGAGAGGTACTAAAAACAGTTAGCTAATTGTCACATGCAATCAGGGACCCACACCCATTCAATAGTCTACCATTTGTCATTCTTTAGT